>NW_019013850.1:4280-17784 GCF_000150535.2 Carica papaya | reverse complement strand
GCTCATAAGGTGCTAAATATTATGATCATGTAAACCTTTAGTTTACAGTTTAAAATATTTTCATTATCGACTTATATTTTTTTGTTACATGATGTAGGATGTTAAATGATATTTTACAATTTTCAATAACCATTAGATCATGTTTATGATATTATATTTTAACCGATTTTTATATATTGGTATATAAATATATGATTTAAACTAAAATTTTGAATTAAAATAACTAATCACATTGTTATAAAATATAGTAAATTTTTCAAAAGAAACAAACAAATGTATTTTATTAATTAATAAAAACCACACAATCTATCAAAAGAAACAATAAGAATTTAGGGATGAAATAAAAAATTTAGTATGTTGATCAAGCATTCATACTTAACAAAAAAAAGAAAGAATTAATGATCACATTTTTCATGAAGCCTAGACTTTTGGATATTAGGAAAAATATTTAATTGTTTAATAAACTATTGTGACAAAATCAAAAAAATAAATTCAACTTTACCACACCGTTTTTTTATGTAGACCATGCTTACATAAAAAATGTGAAATCTCTTTAGCTTTGAATTTAAAAAATTAGCTCATTTTTGTTACGTATTTTTTATTCTTAAATCACTAATTTAAAATAAAAAATTATTAAGTGATTGTAATCCTCTAAGTTTTGTTTTTATAATTTTTTAACAAAAATTTGTGGTGTCATACTTATACAGTTGACAAATTTATTTATATTTTGAAGCACTTAATACTTAATTATCTAATTTTAATTAATTATCAAGATAATAACTATACATATATATATGTATAGTATGACAAAGAAATGTGAAGAGGGTAGACTTAGTTATTTGTTATCATCAAATTTGTCCTCTAAAGACAAAAATTGCAAAATTAAAAAATAGTTAGTAGAAAATATTCAAAGCTATTCCATCTATCTCATTTTCCTTCCTTCACTTTTCCTTTTGAGCTTTATTCTTACAATAGCATTCACCATCTTCTAAAAATTGAAAAAATGTTGTAAAATTAAATAAATTGTTAGAGAAGTTTTTAGATTAAGAAGACCAGAAAGTTGAGTTTTTGTTGCTTATAATTTAAAAAAATATATCGTACAAAGGAAATAATCTATTGATTTTAATTTATGTGATGTTATTTAATAATCTTAATATGTATTAGGCAAGAAAAGTAAAAGAACTGATATCCAAGATATTTGAGTAGTCAGGAAATTCCTGGATGTCTTCCCAATGACCTATCAGGATTACCTGTAGATTGAGAATTGGAATTCGCCATCAATCTTCAGCTAGGTACTCAACCGATTTCATTAGCTCTATACAGGATGAGCCGAATTGCAATGAAGGAGTCGGGGAAGTAGGTTCAAGAAATTTTGGATAAGGGTTTCATCCAATATATTGTGTCCCTTTGGGGTTCTCCAGTCACATTAGCAAAGAAAAATGACAGGACATTGAGATTGCGCATAGATTATAGGGAGCTAAATAGAGGTACAGTCAAGAATAAGTACCCTCTCCCTAGAATTGATGATCTCTTTGGCAAATTATAGGGTGCACTTTTCTAAGATTGACCTACGTTCAGGGTATCATCAGATAAATATAAAAGTCGTAAACATTCCCAATAAAGCTTTTTGGACTAGGTACGGGCATTATGAATTTCTTGTCATACCATTTGGGTTAACGAATATACCTGCAATCTTTACGGACCTTATCAATAGGCTCTTTAGACCATTTTTGGATCAATTTGTCATGCTTTTCATTAATGACATCTTCATCTACTCTAAGAGTAAGGAGGAACATATTTCGCATCTGTCTCAAGTTTTATAGGTTCTTAGAGAAAAAAAAGTTGTATGCAAAGTTAAGTGTGGTTTTTGACTTGATCAGGTTGCCTTTCTGGTACATGTAATATCAAAAGATGGTGTGTTAATGGATCCCCATAAAATTGAGACCATGTTAAATTGAGAACAACCTACTACAATTAAGGATATAAGAGGATTTTTAGGATTAGTTGGGTATTACTGTAGATTTTTGAAGGGATTCTCCAAGATTATAGCTCCTCTTACTCAGCTTACAAAGAAGGATGTTAAATTTGAATGAGATAAGGCATGTGAGAGAAGTTTCATAGAGCTCAAGATAAGATTGACCACTACACCTGTATTAGTTCTATCGAATGGAACTAGTGGATATACAATATACAATGATGCTTCTTATCAGGAATTAGGATGTGTACTGATGCAGCATGGACGGGTCATAACTTATCGATCAAGACAACTGAAGATATATGAACAAAATTACTCCACTCATGACTTAGAACTTGCTGCGATTGTTTATGGCTTGAAACTTTGGCGCCATTACTTGTATTATAAGACATTCGAGATCTATACTGACCATAAAAGTCTAAAATATATTTTTACTCAGAAGGATCTCAACATATGCCAAAGGCGATGGATAGAACTCCTAAAAGATTATGACTATAAGATCTTGTATCATCCAGGCAAGAGTAGTGTAGTAGTTGATGCACTTAGCAGAAAGAATATAGGTACACTTGCTTGTATGATGGTTTCTAGAGTAGAAGCTGTTAAAGGCTGTGTTTTCCAAATTCAACTTCATGATTAGGCTGAAGGTGTTTATTTGATCAGTTTAAATGTCCAACCTACAATACTTCAATAGATTAGAGATGCCCAGTTGACTAACTCTGCATTGTTGGCCATTAAGAAGGACAAAGAGCAAGGTTTGAAGCCAAAGGTTAGAGTGTAAGATGAGGGGTTATTGTAACACTACAGTCACCACCGCACTAAATTGCATTTGGAGAACCCCTATTTATCCAGGTCTTAAGGCCACCTAAACTCATTCAATTTTATTTCGTAATTTTATATCATAATTTGTAATTTCAATCTTAGGCCGCCTTTGTTATTTGATTCTATTTAGTTTTAAATTTTTTTATCTGTTATTATATAATTTATTATTATTTTATTTATTTTGATTTATTATTATTAATTTTATTTAAAAAAAATTAATTTTCAAGAGAAAATGGAAAAAAGGGGGGAAAATCCTGTGGCAAAACACTTGCGGGAAAGGGTAACCCGTGCGAGCACCGCGCACCATACACGTTCGTTCGTGCACGACAAGGCACAAGACGTGTGCACAGTGCGTACGTCCCATCTACGTGAGGTACAGGGTAAGTCTTGTGTGTGCCTCTCATCACGCACAGGAAGGCCTGTCCGTGCGCATCACATCACACGCGGATAGGGTCAGGCGTTCACACTATGCGCGTGCCGTCCGCGCAGTAGGCCTGTGGGTAGAAGGCCTGTGCACGGTGCCCCAGCGCATTGTAGGATGTCCACACACGCAGTCTAGCTCCCGTACGTGGCAGGGAAGCTCGACCCCTACAGTGCGTGCAAACCAGGTGAGGCACACTACTGCCTCAAGTAGTGTGCTGCCATCCTCCTTAGGCGGTTTGCTGCTGCTTGGGGTGTGTCGCTGCAAGTGGAGGAAAAAAATTTTCCTCCACTTTTCGTGCCGCATTAAATCATCATTTTCCATTCAAGACTCTCTCTCTTCACCGAATTTTGCCATTTGGCGCAAATCCAACGACCCTTATTTTCTATAAATAGGGACCCTTCCTCCCATTTTCTCATCACTTCCATTTCATTCTTCCACCTTCAAAGATTTTAGAGAGAGAGAAGGACAAGAGGAGAAAATGAACAATGTAGAAAAACTTGGAGGTTCCAGTAAGGAACTAACTATTTCTTTAAATGTCTTAAGCAGTATTTCTAGAAGAATTAAAATAATGAATATGTGATTTTGTGTAGTTTGCATGTTTTATGTCTAGTAGTTCTAATAAAATGAATTATTCTTGATTTCGAGGATGCTATATGATTTATAGGCACTTGATGATTTGCATGTAAATAAAATAATATGAAACCAGTGATATTATCTAGAAAATAATTTTAAAAAAAGTGAAATGAAGCCTGAATGGTCCGAAGTGTGTATGTGGTACTGACATGCATAATGCACAAGTATCTTGTTAGGCTTTTTATCTTTGAGGGGTATCTATTTTTCCCTTCCCCATCTGATCTGAAAAGGTGCAAGAGGACCACTCCCTGTGGATGAAGCGTACCCTTTGACGAGAGCGATGACGTGAATATCTATTAGGGGTCACCTTTGGCTGAGTATTGTCATGGCTATAGAATATTTGATAGGACCACTATGGTCGGTACAACTATGATCATAGTCGTACCATGGTTTTGCAAGCTTGAAATGTGATTACGCAAATTGCTGTTATCTGTATCTGATCTGGTCATTCTACATGGGTGGTCAAAAATCTGTATATGCTCTCAAAGATGGAAGTTGCAACAACTTCGCGAAGTATGACACGAAAATTTGAGCATTTCATGATTTATTTGATTTTCTCTATTGTTAAGTATGATGTTTGATTTTTATTATGGTGGCTATAACATTTTCTTAATAAATAAATTTTTTTCATAAGGTAGGATAGGACTCTGACATGTCCTAATGGTAAGTATTTGTGATATAATTTTTCACCTTTTAAATCTTACGATGTTATTTAAATATTGTTTTCCTTACTAAGCATATGGAACTCACTTTTTCCATGCCCTCCCACTAGATGAGGAAAATAGTGAGGAATCGTTTGCTGACCTACCCCTTGAAGTTTATGAGGATCCCATTGATATGCAAATCCTAAGTGGATGATTGTTCCCGCACTCTGATGAGTCCAATAATAACATAATCATAGAAGTGGCCATTTTTGTACTTTGATATTTTGTATTTTATTGCCACTTCTGGCCTCAGTTATATATATATATATATATGTAATTGAAACTCACATATTTTATAAGGAATTTGTAACAATTTGCTCTGCTGCATATAATCTTTATCATGCACTCGTAATCTATTTCTTTGTCTAACACCCTCATGCCTTGAATAGCATTTAGGATGTCACAGATGGTATTAGAGCGGTTAAGGGAACCAAATCCCTTACAACTGAATCCGTAGGTAGAAAGACCTTTAGGATATTTAGGAAAATAAGTCATCTTTTCCAAATTAGACCACCGACCCGTGTCTTCCTTTCTTTTGTAGGAATGATATAAGGGAGACTTTCCATAGAACATACTGAAAGACCCAAGGACTAGGACCATCCAACCAGGGCCGAGTTTACCAAACTCTTCCGAGCTATCCAAGGATTAACCATTGTCGTAGGACATAACAAAGCTAACCCTTGTCAACACCCTGGCCCAGAGTACCGAACAGCTGAGAGGTCAATCTCTCACAACATAGCAGAGTTTAAGAAATTTAACCTACCACACTTTGAAGGTGGCCTTGACCCCTTACTAGTCAAAGCCTGGATCTTGCAGATAGAGAAACTTTTGTCTATCTTAGACCTAACCGAGGAACAAAAAGTCTCCATAGTATCCTTTATTCTGAACGGTGAAGCAGAACACTGGTGGCAACTTAAGAAGGAAGTCCTTCCTACCCTACCACCTGCGAAGCTTTCATGGACGCGTTCTTTGATAAATTTTTCCTAGCCTATGTCTGAGAGAAGAAGGAAGAGGAATTTTAGGACCTCTGCCAAAGAAATCTGAAGGTTCCCTAATATGCAGCTGGATTTGTCCAACTGTCTAGGTTCGCCCCTCTAATAGTCACCCCCAAAAGTTGTAAAGTTAGAAAGTTTCTAAAAGGCCTTCGTGCCGATATCTATGATCAATTTGCGATGCAGAGACCCAACTCGCATGTAAAGGTGCTAGAGCTTACCTAGTTGCCTAAAGACCTTATCTCGGCAAGGCACCAACGCATTATTTGAGTCCATACCCAACAACAACAGCCCTAACAACCCAGAAGAAGATTGTCCGAAAGTAGCCACCCTGATAAATGAACTTGAGTTGCCCTTCCCCCTGCCCTACCTCTACCTACTGGACAGTCTGCCTGACCTTCCTAACCATGTCAGCATTGTGGTCGCTCGCATGGTGATCTACCTTATCAGTGTATCAATCATGCCTGTTATTGGTGCAGAAGCACCCAACATTTTATAAAAGACTACCCTTAGCGGTCGAAGGACGTGGCTAGACCTATAGCCGAGGGTCATGTGTACTACCTAGATGAACCTGGTGCCTGCCCTCCCTTTTTTTGTCCTTATCTAGGGTATGCTTTCTAGTTATAATACTTCTGTCAAAGCTTTGATCAATACAGGTGCTACTCACACTTTTATCTCCTGTACATCTGGTTGTAAATTTGATATTAGGCTGGAATCTTTAAAAGAAATATTAACTGTAGAGACTCCCTTTAGAAGATTATTAGAAGCCTATTGTGTATATAAAAATTTTAAGATAAAAGCTTCAGAAAGAGAAGTATTTGTAGACTTAATAGATGTAGATTTCTCAGGGTTTGACGTTAGAATATGGACTAGTTAGAAAAATATAGAGCAATTATTGCTTGTGAAAGTAAAGCTGTAACACTGCGATCCCTGAAAAAGAAACAAAAATCTATTTTCTATTATTTTCTCCCTAACAATTGAATAAACAGGAATATGGATACTGATCCTACTGTGTATTCTATTCCCATTGCTTGTAACTTTCTAGAAGTTTTTTCCATCGAATTACCTGATCTACCTCCCTCGTGAGAGGTAGAATTTTCTATCGAACTACTACCTGGAACCCCACTAATTTTGAAACTTGCTTACGCATCATTCTGAGCTCGTAGAACTAAAAAATTAGCTTTCTGAGCTGCTTGGCTAGAAGTTTATTCCCCCTAGTCACTCCCCTTAGGGCGCTTTGGTATTACTTATGAAAAAGAATGATGGCTCCCTTAGACTATGTGTGGACTATCGAGAACTCAATCGAGTAACATTAAAGAATAAGTATCTCCTACCTCGAATCGACAACCTTTTCAACCAATTGCAAGGAGCCATGGTCATCTGCAAGATCGATCTCAAAACGGGATACTACCAGCTAAGAGTCAAGAAAGAAGATATTTTAAAGATTACTTTTTAGTGTAGATACGGTCTATACGAGTTCAAGGTGATGTAGTTCGGATTAACTAATGCCCCCACTACCTTCATGGATCTCATGAACAAGGTTTTTCGGTATGCACTTGATCAGTACATCATCGTGTTCATTGATGACATCCTAGTATACTCTAAGAGCCCAGAAGAACATACAGTCCACCTGTCTAAAGTACTAGGGACACTTCATCAGAAGTAGCTGTTTGCTAAACTTAGCAAATGCTCCTTCTAGTTAGATAAAGTTTTCTTTTTTGGTCATGTGATTTTGAGTGAAGAAATTTCCATGGATCCGACCAAGGTTGAAACAATGGTTAACTAGAGTTCGCCCACCAATTTGGTTGAGGTGTGTAGTTTTCTTGGCTTGGTAGGTTACTATCAGCGATTCATTGACAGATTTTCTAAGATTGCTACTCCGTTGACTCAACTCACTCGAAAGGCCATACCGTTTATTTGGAATTACGAATGTGGTGAAAGATTTATTAAATTAAAGTATTATCTTACCTCTGCTCGTGTGTTGATCCTCCCTAACAATTCTAGAATATATTAGGTCCACTACGATGCATCTCATATTGGCTTGGGATACGTTTTGATGTCGCGTGGTAGAGTGGTCGCTTATGGATCCCGATAATTAAAACCCTATGAACGGAACTACCCTACTCACGACCTGGAGTTGGCAGCCATTATCTTTGCCTTGAAGATATGATGTCATTACCTGTTTGGTTAGACCTCTGAGATTTATACTAACCACAAAAGCTTGAAATACATCTTCTTGCAAAGGGAGTTGAACATGGGACATAGACGCTGGATGGATCTCCTGAAGGACTACGATTTCAAGATCATCTACCATCCTAGTAGAGAAAACGTACTCGCTGATACACTAAGCCGAAAGAAGTTCGCAGTGTTGGCCCAAATCATGACCTCCAATTGGAAGTTAGTAAATGCTATGCAGTCACTCCGCCTCAGCTACTATGGCAAGGGTACCTATCTCGCTCATATCGAAGCCTTGCCCGATCATTTCATGAAGATTTGGGATGCTCAGTCCACAGGCTAGGAAATCACCAAGAATTTGAGTAAGTTCCCTTCTGACAAGTTTTCTGATTTCAGACTCTCAAATGATGGGTTGTTTAGATTTTGGGACCGAATTTGGGTCCCTATCACTGTTAGGATAGATGTTCTCAAGGCTGCCCATGCCTCCAAACTATCCATCCATCCCGGGAGTACCAAGATGTACTGGGACCTGAAGTGCCAATACTGGTGGCTAGGAATGAAGAAGGACATTATCAACTACATCTCTCAAAGCATTACATGCCAGAGGATTAAGGTAGAACACTAGAGACTCGACGATTTGTTACATGGCCTCTCGATTCTTAAATGGAAGTGGGAGCATGTAACCATGGATTTCTTCACTAGACTACCCAGGACCTATTTTGATCGTAATGTTATTTGGGTCATCGCTGATAGACTAACCAAGACTGCCCATTTTTCACCCATCAAGACTACTGACTCCACCAATAAATTAGCCTGCTTTTATGTCGATGAAATTTGTCGACTCCACGGTATTCCCTCATCCATTGTGTCCAATTGAGATTTTTGATTCACCTCCCACTTTTGGGACAGCTTTCAAAAAGCTCTTAGGTCTTGATTGTACTTTAGCACCACTTATCATCCCCAAACTGATGGTCAGTCAGAACTTACTATCAAGATGTTGAATACATGTTGCGTGCTTGCATCCTTGACTTTGGCGATAACTAGTATGAGTATCTTACTCTGTATGAATTTGTTTATAATAATAATTATCATTCTAGCATTGATATGGCTCTGTATGAAGCCATATACAGTAGGCCCTGTCGTTCTCCCAATTACTGGAGTGAAGTTAGAAATTAATGTCATTTGGGACTAGACTTCGTCTAGGAGACTATTGAGAAAGTCGCGATAATCCGTAGGAACTTGGTTACCACCCAGAGTCACCACAAGAGTTACACTGATAATCATAGGCGACCCCTGGAATTTGCCATTGGAGATTAAGTCTTCTTTAAGGTAGTTCCCTAAAAAGGAAAAATGCAGTTCAAAAAAAGAGGGAACTTGAGCCCTTATTTTGTGGGACCTTTTCAGATCGTGGAGCGTATTGGACTCGTAGGATACCGCCTTACTCTACCCCAAGAGTTTGCGGGTCTACATGATGTTTTTCACATCTCCATGCTCAAAAGGTACCACCTTGACCCTTCTCATTTCATTCCTCATGATGAGACGCAGGTACAAGCCAATATGACCTACGAGGAACTCCTCATGGAAATTCTTAATTATATCGACAAAGTTTCAGGCAACAAGATGATCCCCATTGTGAAGGTACAATGGCAGCACCATACTTCGGAAGAGGCAACATGACAATTGGAAAGCGACATCAGGAAAAAGTTTTCAAACCTATTTGAGACAAATTTGGGGGACCAAAGTTTTTAGGGTGGGAGGATGTAACACCCCGCTCACCACCGCACTAAATAATATTTAGAGAACCCCTATTTATTTATGTCTTAAGGCTACCTGAACTCATTTAATTTTATTTTCCAGCCTTATATCGTAATTCATAATTTCAATCTTATGCCGATTTTGTTATTTGATTTTATTTAATAATAATTTTTATCTGTTATTATTTTATTTATTTTGATTTGTTACTATCAATGTTATTTTTTAAAATAACTAATGTTTAGGAGAAAATGAAAAAAGGGGGGAGAATCCTGCGGGAGAAGATCATTCGCGTGAGCATCACGCACTGTGTGCGACTAGGCGTAGGACATGTGCACATTGTGCACGTCCCATCCACGCGAGCACAGGCTCAGTCTTGTGCACGCGTCTTGTCACATACAGGTGAGCCCCTCCGTGCACATCACATCAGATGCTAATAGGGCCAAGTACCACACACTGTGCACGCATTATCCATGCAATAGGCTGCACAGATAGGCCTGCGCATGGCACCCCAGCACGCTATAGGCCTTGTGTGTGATATGGTAGCCCAGCACCTATAAGCTAGGCCTACAGCACACGCCAGTCGGGTGAGGCACACTACTGACTCAGTCAGTGTACCGCTGCTTGGGGTGTGCCACCACTGATGGAGGAAAAAAATTTTCCTCTGTTTTTTGTGCCACATCAAATCATCATTTTTCATTCAACACTCTCACTCTTCACCAGATTTTGCCATTTGGTGCAAATTGACGGTCTCTATTTTCTATAAATAGGGACCCTTCCTCCCATTTTCTTATCACTTCGATTTCATTCTTCCACCTTCCAAGAGCTTATAGAGAGATAGACAGTGACAAATAGACAGAAGGATAGGAGGAGAAGAAGAATGTTATAGAAAAACTTTGAGGTTCTGGTAAGGAATTGATTATTTCTTTAAACGTCTTAAGGAGTATTTCTAGAAAAATTAAAATAGTGATTGTGTGATTTTCTGTGGTTTGCATGTTCTATGATTAGTAGTTATAATAAAGTGAATTGTTCTTGATTTCAAGTATGCTATGTGATTTATAGACACTTACTGATTTGCATGTAAATAAAATAATATGAAACTGGTGATGTTATCTAGAAAAAAAAAAAAGTGGAATCTAGCCCGAATTGTCTAAAGTGTGTATGTATCCGTATTGGCATGCATAATGCATCAAGCGTCTCGTTAAGTTTTTTATCTTTGAGGGGTATCTGTTTTCTCCTTCCCCATCTGGTTTGGAAAGATGTGGGAGGAGCGCTCTCTATGGTTGACGGTGTACCCTCTGACGAGAGTAGTGACGGGAATATCTATTAGGAGTCGCCTTTAATAAAGTACTGTCATGGCTAAAGAATATCTTATAGGACTACTATGGTCAGTACAGTCGTGGTCATAGTTGTACCATTGTTTAGTAAGCCTGAAATGTGCGTGAGCAATTTTTTGTTATTTGTATCTAATCTGGTCATTCCACATGAGTAGTCAAAAATTCGTATCTGCCCTCAGAGATGGAAGTCTGAACAACTTCGCGAAGCATGACTAAAGAATATCTTATAGGACTACTATGGTCGGTACGGTCGTGGTCATAGTCGTACCATTGTTTGGTAAGCCTAAAATGTGCCTGAGCAAATTTTTGTTATTTGTATCTGATATGGTCATTCCACATGAGGAGTCAAAAATTAGTATATGTCCTTAGAGATGGAAGTTGGAACAACTTTGCAAAGTGTGATACAAAAATCTGAGCATTTCATGGAGAAAAAACCAATAAGGGTAGGCATGTGCTTACATCTCTGTCTACTTCGATAGAGACGCAGTTTTGACTTACTTATTCGATGATGGATTATGGAGAAGATAATGATAACACTATAGAAGACTTACTCGGTTCATATGTCTTGCATATGCACATTAATTATTATTATTTTTATTTTTCATGAAGCTCGTTTACTAATCAATTCTTTCTCATATATATTTATATGCACATTGTTTTTTCTTTTCATTTTAGGCTTTAATCTAATATAAGTATGATAATTTAAGGAGTTAGTATAAATACAAACATGCAAATGTATAATAAGTTAGTTAGAGGCAACTATCTCATTTTCACTCACCATTACAACCGTTAAGGCTAGGGAAACAAAAGGAAAACAAGTATTTTGTTTTATATTATTGTAAAAAATATATATCAAGGTTTGCTTTGTTATATAATATACATGGTAATTATTACAAAATCTTAACTTTGATTAATACTATAGTTAAACTTGACATATATATATGTACATATGAATATTAACCTTGATATATATATATATGTATATGTGTATATAATACTTAATATTCCTCTGGTTATCTAATTAATTAATCCAATTTAATTATATTCAAACTACCATTTAGCCTATTTTTGTACATCTTAAATTTAAAAATTACATCCATAAATTCATATAAAATACTTTACATTCCTTTAGTAATTCAACTAACTGGACCAATTCAATTATAGTGGAAACTATGATTTAGCCTATTTTAGTAAATTATAAGTTTACAATTACATCTATAAATTCTTACAAAATTATCACACAAGTCAAAGATTGTCTTTGCTTTCGCAGCGATATTATGATTTGAGGGGCAAGCAATACACCTTTTGAAAGCAATTCCACAAGGTTTGGGAAGAGCAACAATGAAGACATTACATGTATAACTGAATGATTTTGTACTTATATATAAATAAGAGATCTTGTTGGTATTCTTTCTAGCCATAAAAGTCGTGGGACAAATGACAAAATAAATGATTTTGTACTTCTATACAAATAGAAAATCTTGTAAGTATTCCTTTAAGCTATAAAAGTCATGGGACAAATAACAAACTGAATCATTTTGTACTTCTATACAAATTAGAGATGTTTTTAGGTATTCCTTCTAATCATAAAAGTCATGGGACAAATGACAAACTTAATTATTTTATACTTCTATAAAAATAAGAGCTAACCATGTAAAATTATAAAACTAAAAGTAGATGATTTTATCACAAGACTTAACGTTTTGCAATAATACACATTGAATTGTTAATATGCCACCACTCCTACCTACTTAATATTAATTGATATTTTCATCTTATCTATATATATATTTATACATACATACATCCATTTACTTCTAGTAATATTTTTTTTCTTTTAAATAAGAACTTTGCAGATTGGATAACTAGAGTAGCAATCATAAATGTTCAAAAAATGTCCACAACCAATATAAAATGTTATTATTATGAAATTATATTTTCATATTACACTGTACTTTGAGTAGAATGTTAAATGGTATTTCAAAATTTTCATTAACAATTAGATCATGTTTCTGAAGTTAATTACTATCCTATTTTTATATATTGGTATATAAATAGAAGATTTACAACTAAAGACATTGTAGTAAAATAACTAATCACATTATTATAAAGTATAGTAAATCTTTTAGAAGAAACAAACAAATGTATCACATTAATTAACAAAAACCAAATAACCAATAAAAAGAAACAATGAGAATAAAGGGATGAAATAAAAAATTTAGCGTGTTGATTAAATATTCATACTTAAAAAAAAAATTAATGATCACATTTTTCTTAAACCCAAGACTTTTGAATATTAGGAAAAATATCCAAGTTTTTAATAGACTATTGTTTTTCAAGAAATAACATATGCATTTGAAGACAAGAAAAAAATCCAATCGCATATCACAAATAACGAGTAAATCAAATTCTTGATATCTTCTAAGAATTTTGATGAAGTTCTCTTATATAATAGTATTAGGACAAAATCAAAAGGAGAATAAATAAGGTTGTAAATAATTAGTACTAAAATGGGAAGAAAATAAAACAAAAGAGATTAATAATACTTAATTGTTGGGGTTGGGCTAATGGCCTAGAATATTGAATGACACTGAATAAGGAACTTAATTGTAAAATACTTGTGGGTCAAATGAAATTAAGATATACATCTCAACTACTAATAAATATGGAAAGGAACAACAAAATAAGCCAAT
>NW_019013849.1:0-19343 GCF_000150535.2 Carica papaya | reverse complement strand
AATTACTATTTCTCATTCAGACGAATGAAGGATTATGAGCATCACAGCGTTTCTTTGCATTCCACTCCCTCGACCCAAACTTAGTGTTTAAAATGGATGAGGCTGAAAAACTTTTGCTTTGTGCCTCAAAAATCAAATGGTATATTTGAAAGTAACTGTCTGAAATATTTCCAGTTAGAATGACAATTGTTTCCTTATATGTTGCTGCCACATGCACATTTCCTTGTGAAATGCAATAGTCTGCTTACCTTATTGCTGACAATAATTTGCATCTTCTGTTCTCTATGTTTCTTGGTTCACTTGACTGGATTTGGTGTTTTTTACAGCGCTCACGTTATGACCTTGAGGAAGAGATGAGGAATGCCCAAAAGAAACGTAATGGAGGCAGTGCATCCAGAGCATATGGAGATACCCAAGATTTTCCATCTGAAAGAAGTGGTAATAGGCGGAATTGGAGAGAAGTATGGAGTTCATATGGCAATATGCACTCCAAGGGGTCGGCAGCAAGCTGTTCAAACAGATACATGTGACAAATTCATGCATACTGTGGTACAAGTTTTTGGGATTTAGGTATGATCTGGGATCAAGTGAATGTTGGATATTTTCAGATATCTGTATTTGAAGCCTCTTCACTTCCAGCATATGGGAAATGACTCTGGCCACTGTTCAAGGGATTGGAAACAATTTGGTTAACAACTTGAAGAAGCGAGAAATGTGTGGTTTTACCCATGCTCTAAAATGATATTTGGTGAGAATTGATGTGATTATTTTTTGTATATCTGACTTGGACTTGAGCATTGTAGTTCAGTCTGAAAGAGCATTTTTTTGAGGGGTGGGAAGAAAGAGAAGGAAAAGAAAAGAGAAAAAAATACTTGGGAGATCAAAGAATGTCTCAAGACTGACAAAATGTATATAGATTTTGAGAGATTTAACAAAGAAAAGAAGAGATTTTTGGAGTTTTGGTTTTCTGCTGAAATGTGAGTGGGAGAGATTGGATGGTCGTTTCTTTTGTTTTATTCTATTTTTTTAAAGTTGGTTACATTGTTTTGTTTATTCTTGGAACAATTTGGACTTCGTACATGTTCAGAAAGAGAAACAGCTGTTACACGAATCAAAAATGTTTGTTCAGTTGTCTTTTGGTGATATATTGGTGAAGAATTGAGTTTGTAATCTTGATGTTTACTGAATTAGCGGGATGGCGCCTTTGATTTGTTGAGTGATTGGGGGCATTAACCTACTGAATTTGTAAGGCTACATAACTGTTCCTATTTCAGGGTCTGGCATGGGTGGACACTATTCTTCGTGCACAGCCAAGAAGTCTGTTGACCCTTGTCACCGCAACTTGTGTTCCAGTCACTACTGGGGCTATGCACGAGCACTGAAGGAGCCAGTTGATGAAGTTATTGGATATCGGATTTCAGAGCATTTGTCTTCTGTATTGTTGGTAGGACAAATTATCTCCATCGGGCGGCTTCACGCCACTGCAAAGTAGCCGATCCTGACATCTCACGAGGTCTCACCAAGGTGTTGGCGAGGGCTGCAAGGTGGCCATTGGAGACTTCTAGAATGACTTTTATGTCCTACTTCTGAGAGCCTGCAGGATTGATTGATTGGTTTGGATAATTTTGTAAAACTTCACTATCTCTTGCTCACAAGGGAGAGATTGTTGCCAATCCTTACACTACAAACACTGTAAACCTGTATATAATCATGAAGTATTGCAGGGAGACAAGGTTGTTAAATAAAATGGAGCTCATATACATCAAATTTACTATTTTGGCCAGCAAGCAAATCTTCCCAACACAGAACAGAAGGTTTCAAATGCAAGAAAAGAAGGACATGCAAACGTCTTTCCAAAAAGACTAATAACTCAGATCTAAACGCTCAGCCCAGTGGCCTACAACAATCCAACTCCTCAAAGCACTATGGAGCAGCTGTGGCCTATAATTTATATCCTTTACCAATGAGCTTTATTGATCAAACAAGTCATATAATAACACATCAAGCATTAATATAATTGGGCAAGCTTACAGAAGTTTCGTCAGCCATGAATTGTCCCTGCTTATAATGGGTTGGTGTTTTTCTGAAGAATATCTACATGAAACTTGGGAGATACATATTCAAGGAAAAAAGATAAGAATAGTAAAATAGTGATGAGTTTGAAAATTTTAAAATCTTAGGTTTCAACCTTTCTCTAAATAACTATTTTTATTCATACTTAATTTATCTGCAGTACACACATTTTCTAGTCTTATGAACAAACAAAACATGAATATTAAAGAACTATAAAATATTTTCATATATCTAACAAAGTTTGTCCTTATTGAATGGAGTTGTCGAAAGGGTCACCCTAACTTGTTTCTTCTTGGAGGTCTTTATGTAAGCTCATAACCATAAGAAAATCAGTATTGAGTGTATGTGGGTGTATAGACCAAATTAATGAAGTTATGAGTATAGCAGCAAACCAGATATATTGCTCAATGTTTCAAATAATATTAATAGGAAAAAAAATACTGATAAGTAATATGTTCAGGTATTCAGGAGACCAAAAGTAAATTTATAAGAACCATAAATTCTGCATTGAGTTTCTAGTAGTCGTTCCTTCCAAATTTCACTCCACAGAAAATTTCCATAAAAAAGGTAAAGAGGGAACATAACTTCTGAGAATTTGTTTAAATAACCTTTTGACAAAATCTGGGTCACTCAAAACTGATCAGCCACAATATGGATACATGAATTTGTAATTTTTTAGGGTTCCAAGACCCTGTTATGTACGAAGCTGAGGTTGGAAACTACTTACGTAAGGATCTAACTTTTCCTCTTCCCCCTTTTTAGAGCAGAAGGGTGCAGAAAGGAAACAAGAAATTAGCTTTAAAAATTGGTATCTTTGACCGTATATTCAATAACTTGTAAAAAAATGTAACGAAATGTTATATGTTTTTCTGGAAAGAATAAAAAATTGAATTTCATAGAGATAATGGCTACATAACATTTCTCATTTGTTTTCTTCTGGCAAGCAATCATCAGTTGGATGCTGTTCTGCACATGGATGGTACTTGAACAAATCTGTTGACTTCCAGTACCTACCACAAGGACGCTAAATATTACCAGCCCAGCTAAAACAACATCACTTGAATAACCCCAAGCCATTAATAAGAGAAGAGGGAAGAAAAGTTGAACCTTCTAATGTTTCTCCTTTTAAGTGTTGTCACACGTATATTCCTAATCCAAGCTCTTTTGGGTCTGTTTCCACCATCCATGGTGGCCTATTAGAAAAGAAAAATGGTCACATTTACGCTAGGAAAATATAAGCATAATAAGGAAGAGAATTCAACTCTTGAGTTAGAACCCTTACTTGTTCATTACAAAATTAATTGTTCCTTGTGCAGCACGCTCAAGAAGAGTTTGCCTTGCCTCAACTGCTATCCCTTCAGGCTAAAAGTGGAATTTGATGAATGATTTGCAACGTTTAGTTGTACCTTAGACAGTCTAAATTTTTTTGTAGCTGAACATACCTCTTCCGGAAACCAAACCCCGGGCTGTGTGCTTCCCTCAAGAATTGCAAGGGCAAAAGCAGCTGTAGCAGTTCCAACAGATCTGAAAGACATGATTGCTATTTTTTGTAATATCTAATTTAAAAAGATGAGCACTACCCTTCTAAATTTCTGTTTGTAAATTAAAATTCATAGAATACACAACATATGAGAAAGATTATCTGAATAAGGGTTGTGCTGAATATCTGTAAATTTAGGCCTTACACTGAAAGCCTTCTGTGACTAAATATACCAACAGTACGGCGTCCATCTGTGCACTCCAAATCAACCTGACAAAAAAATTGCGGAGAATAGAAGAAATAGATTAGGAAGAAAACTTCAGAAGCAATAAATATATGATAGGTCTATTATTCAACAATATCTCAAATGAGAAAAATAAAACTAATTTATATTTGCATGATGTAGTACCCTCATGGACACACGCTCTCCAGCAATCCCATCAACTGCTCGAACTAGGGGATCAAACAATTGAACCAATCTTTGGACTTTGTCGCGATCTCTTAGAAATTCCTGTAAGATTTACTCAAAACTCATTGACTTATTGAGAAGAATTATTTATAAAGAGTTTACATAGAAATTGGGTGGCAGTCTTTCTTCTTCTACAGGTTACAGCATGTAAATGTAGCTTATGTAACAAAGTCCATGAAAAAGCATGACTTGTCATTACATGAGAATAAGGAGAGTAAAATGTTAGTTAAAGTTTAACTGAAGGAAGAGCAGACTGGTTACACTAAACCATAAAACCATGTCTTGGACTTAATGGGTTACTATAAACCATACCAACTATTTACTGAATTTAATTGCATCTCTTAAAGTCTGCTACTTAACTACAATTACCCAATTATAGTTGCCGAGGGTGGATTTTACATTAACAGTTGACTCTTAACACTTGATAAGAGATCAGAATTATCTCGTCACCAGGAAATGAATTCTTGGTCATGTGAAAAGCATAAATTTTTCTCTCCATATAAAAAGCATACCATAGGAAGAAAATTTGTCATGGCTGTCATTCCCCAATTCCAGAAAAACGGTGCAGTGCCAAATCGAGCACTGACAGTTGGTACCCCTAGTACTTTGTAAGCACTCCTCACCTCTGGTAAGTTCCTGAAAATAAGGTTCTGATTAAACTGATGTTGAGAAGAATAACTCTCCAGTTTCTCAATCAAGCAGATAGAAACAAAACGACTCCACTTCAGTGAATCATAAGCTGTCATTTTGAAACAGACGGCATTCCCATGTTGATTCCAAAAGAAAAATAATTATTAGTCAGGGGACACAATATATTCTAGTGATTTCTAACACCTTCCAACCTTTCATAGGGACAATTAGTGACTCAATACCCTTACGTGCAAGTAATGAAGGATAGTTTTTTTCTAAAAAAACAAAGGATCATTTTGTTATATTCACATCTTAATTATATCCCATTGGTAGGGCCACTATATAGTATGGTCTCATGGACAAAATTCTATTTATCCTACATGTAATAACACTAGAATTTGATATGATGTTCGATGTTGAATCTAACGTAATAATACAAAAGCCAGAAGGCGTCAGCCTCCAAGTGACAATGAGGCAGCTGGAAGAAATTAATGATGGGAAATCAAGAATTTAGAGTATAAAGAAAAACTAGAAACTTGACTTGGCTGTCATAAGCAGGAATTCTTTTTAGATTACATCTTTCTTCTCTTCCTTTTTCATTGATCTGCTGGAAGAGAATGGAGGTTTCCAGCTTAGAATGGCTTAAATATATGTAGTGTACATAAATATATATCTCAAGAGGTCTAAAACAAGAACCTTTACATCTTGGTTGCAGTATAACTTAATATTTTATCATCAACATAAATGGGAAGCTAACTTATGCACAAAGCCACCATAAAGGAAATGGCAATCAGCAAATGAAAAACTTCATCAAGATTTCCTTTTTCTTTTCTTGAAAAATCAAAACTTCATCAAGTTGAAAAGAGAGATTCTTCTTTGGCATTCTGGAGTACTACAGATGCGAATAATTATGTCACAATGACACTCTCCAATGTTGATACCCATTTTCTGACAACATTATGTGGAATTAACCACAACAAATCTACTTATGGATGACCTACTGCTTTAAGAGCAATTTCTTTCTTATAGAACTTACAATAGATAAACATCTCTTTTTCCAATCCCTTTTCCAAAGTCAATATTCAGCATTCCGCTGTAAGGCTTTAGTTTGATCTCTTCTCCTGATTGAGTAATCAGAGGATGATGATTAGGTATCAAATAAAATGGATGGCGTTTTGCAAAAATTCTGCACAAACTGACCTTTATTATATGCAACAACTTCCTCTCCAAGAAGCAAAAAGCTAGTCACCAAAATAGTAGGACCAGCTCCACCAGTGCCTGCTGTGTAGTAGTGGAATCTGTGAATATATATTTTAACATTATTCTCTCATATGCAGCCAAAAACAAAAAAGAAAAGTTATCTATTTTGGTTATTTTGTCAAAGTAGCATACATTCAGATAAAACTTTTCCATGGACCTAAAGTTGAAGGAATAGTAATCTAAGAGAAATGAATAACCTTGACAGTGCAATTTACATTAAACTAAAAGAAAACTTTTATTAGGTTCTTCTACGACAACAGATTACATGGAAATGAGCATCAGTAAATCGAAAATGACGCTACATCACGAGAGATTGAGAAAAAGATGACAAGATTGAAAATGGAAAAGATCAAATAAAAGGTTTAAGCATGTATTAGGACAAATTCAATAAGTTAAATTTGCTGTACATTGGAAAGAAATACATCCGCAGTTTAAGTAGCTGAAACTTCATCGGAAAATTTTAGACAGAGAAGTGGCAAACAACTGGGGTAAAACTAAAGAAGGTGAGTTAGAATTCTAATAATTTTTTTAAATGAGTAAGAATCACAAATATGGTAAGAACTTCATAAATTTGAAAAAGAAAATCTTACAAAGAATTCTTGCATCAACACCAAGGTTATGCTCCAACTATTGTCAATGATACAAAGAGGATATGGAATGCACATGGTTATGTAACATTATTATCCCTTAGATGTTTTTGCCACATAAAAAATAAAAAAGAAGAAGAGAAGGAAACACTTTAATGGCCGCAGGACTGTCTATTATGCCAATCAATTTACCAATCAAGAATTTGTGACTCCTTCAAGAACAACTACCTTAGCCTCTCTGGCTCGCCCTTGCTTTCACTTCTTGCTACACGAACCAGCTCTGCTGCCATCACTGTCAGAGACTAGCCCATAAGTATAAGGTGTTTTAAAAAAGGAAGAGTACAAGTTCACTTTTGAAATCAGCAGAATTTAGGTCTATCTATAAATAAATTTGAATGTTTTCAATTTGTTTAATGAAAATTATGGTCAGTGAAAAGATTGACATAGCAAATAAATATGTGCTTAATATCACCATTGCTCACTCCCGGATAGATTCCACCAGTAGTTATGGCAGGAATATTTGCAGCTATGGCTCTATCCTTGAAAGATTTTGCTCTAAATGCGTAGCTTGTGTCGTCACAAACATCAATATATGCTGTCTGTTCAGAGAGATGGCAGGGAAAAAGGAAAAAGAGTTCTTAAGATGACTGTACATTAATCATAATCGTAAAACACAAAAAAAGTACAAGGTACAAAATTTAAATAATTACCTTTTCCTCACCTTGGTCTCTATGGCAGCTTCCAGAACCGTGCACTTCTCTGCCTGTTGAAAAGGTCCTGCTGTGTGGACTACAAGATCTGCTTCTGCATTATACAGAGTAAAGTACAGCAATTTAGAAATATATAGTTCCAAAAAGTCGTAAATATATTTTCATGAAGACCCACAGCGATTCATGATTACTGTTTTCTCTTTCTGAGCAAGGCCAAACTATAATTCGGGAGAGAACAAATCTGAATGCTAAATCAGACCAATCCTATACGGTTAGGCCTGAAGGCAAGTTGATTTGAGTCAAGAATATACATCCACCAAGTTGAAGGAATTCAAAAGAGAGGCTTCCAGTAGGAAGAGACCAGATATGCCCATCCCAAGGTATAAAAACATCTCTTAAAGAACGTATAAAGGACGTCGTGTCTATAGGATATTCAACCAGATAACTTAAATCATGCAAACTGAGAATTAATCTTTTAAAAACAAGAATACAACAGATATAAAATTAGTCAGGGAAAGATTACCGCACCACTTAAAGCTGTTTTCAGTGACTCTACTTCGTCAATATTCACTTCAGCAAACTCAGAATTCTTCCCCAGTTTAGCTGCCATGGCATCACCTTTTTCCCTGCCACATGAAGTACTTCCGTCATTAAATATTCATTTACAAAGGAAAGGCAGAGTTCTTTACAGAGAGTATAAAGATACATTACTAAAAATCTAAAAATCCGTGCATCACCATCCTATCCACAACAGAAGCAAAGCTAGTGCTAGAATAAATTTAAAACATTTGAGTATGGTGATAAGGTTGCAGAAATTTCAGTACAGAAAAATTTCTCTATCCCATTTCTTGAGTAAACAAACAATTTTATCCTCTGCGCATCAAGAATCAAATTCAAGAATGAGCTACTTATCCTCCAACCTGTTACGACCACCAATAATGACGCGGAGTTCAGGGCAGAGATTGGAGAGTGCAATGGCCGTGGATCCTCCGACACGACCCGTACCACCCAGAATCAAAACTCGAGAATTCCGTGTCTTATCTGGGAGCCGAATTTTATGAACATTGTCAAATTCTTTCTCTTTAGTAGACGACGAAGAGGCTGCTGTTGTTACAGGAGACCTCAAATATAGCAGAGCTCCCGCCATGAGTTCTCTCTGCTCCAGACAGTCAAGCAACCACAAGCTGAATAGCGTCACCGAGTCTTATCCTATTTCAGTTTCAGTTTATTTTCTTAATATTTTTTGTAAAAACAATACGTGTTTTTGTAAAAAAAAAATAAAAAATAAAAAATAAATAAATACACCTCATATTTAGGTTAAATGATATATATATTTTTTATTTTTAATAAATAAAAAAATAGAATCTTATATTATATTGTATTGAAAAAATAAAAATAAAAATAAAAATTCATTTCTTTATTTAGACAAAATATACGATATTTTTTTAAAAAAAATTTATTTTATTTTTTAATAAATTAATAACAACTTCTTTTAATTTTAAATTACCTTTCGAAGCTCTCTCCATTATTTTGACAAATTATTGTGTATATATAATTATTGTTTTTTGCAATTTTCGATTTACAAAATATAATATTTAAATTTAAAAATATTATTGCTAGTCTTTCACATACTTGTACAAAAAAAAAATTATTAACTTTGATAATATTAAAAAAATATGGTTTTTAAACAAAAAAAATAAAATTATTTCATATAAAAATTATTTTATTGAAGGAAAATTGTATCAATTTAAAAATAAAAAAAATACTTATAAAGAAAATCCTAAAATTATTTAAATTAAAAATAAATTCTCCAATAAATTTTAGTAATAACGTGAGCAAAGTGTACAAATTATGTCTTACACTTTATTTAGTTTACAATTCCAATTCGATATTAAATATTAATAATTAAAATTTCTTTTTCTCCGGTTTATGGTGCAAATTTTTATTAAATAAAAAAAATTTTAAGTACTAAATAGACTATTAAAAACGTATTATTAACGATTTATATTTTTATAAATTAATAATATTTTTTAGTGTGTATAAAATTAATAATAATTATTTTTTGTAAATATATATGAAATTATAGATTCGAATCAAACTATGTATTTTCATATGTTTTTATTAAAAAGTTATTTTATTAATTAAGTGATACATTCACACTAATTATAAAATAATTTTTTAATAAAAATATACAGAAATGTACAATTTAATTCGAATCTATAATTTCATATAGAAAGAGAGAAATACTAATTCTTCAATGAAAAAATATTTACAGTAAGTAATTAGTCGGGAAGAAAAAAGAAAAGAATATAAAATAGTAGATTGGATTGAAAAGATAAAGGATACAAGAAGTTTTATGTATTAAGCAGCAAATTTGGCAGAGAGTTCAAAGCAGATGGGGGAGGGGAGGAGATGATTAAATTTTTACAGAGAAAGGTGAATATAGTTACAATTAAATCCTGGAAGGAATGAGAGGGATGTTATTCTGCAAATATGCACAAGCAGCTGCAACTCCACTTCCAAGTTTAACTGGGTACCCAACATCCTTCAATATCATCTCAACACCAGCAAGACAACCCAGCAGTTGCAGCTGATCATACCCAATATCAACATGATAAAAGATCAGTCTAACCCGTAAAGAAATAACCTCTAGTCTCGTTTCAGAGTGATAAGAAAATCATCGAGAAACGATACATATATGGTTACATCGTATCTTAGTTTCGCTTATGTTATAGTCAATATGATCTTTAAGAGGTTAAGGTCACTTAAAGTTACTAATGTTATCCATAATATTTAAAAAGTGAGGGAAAGGAATTCGAGAATAAATAATAAAATTCTCCGGAGAAATAAACTAGTTCAATTCTTATGGAGAAATGAAGAGTACCTCATTCAAGTTGCCAAGATGGCCTATTCTGAACACTTTTCCAGCTACTTTGTTGAGACCAAGACCTAAGCTTAGATTGTATCTCTTCCATGCTCTTCTAACAATTTCACTGCTATCGATATAAGGAGGAACAAGCACAGCAGTAACTGTGTTACTGTACCATTCCTCCTTCTGTGTGCAGTTCTTCAATCCCCATGCTTCCACAGCCAGCCTACA
The DNA here is from genome assembly GCF_000150535.2 of Carica papaya. Next base: position 9,034 of record NW_019013849.1, on the reverse strand, counting down.
ACATGTTGTGTAACATTCATCAAATATAGAAAAAATCACCTGTACAACTCTCCAAAAGTTATTTGACTATTAAGTATGAATTCTTTTATGTTAGCCTAACAACCACGAGGTATTTATGGGGCTTCAGAGGCATAATAGATTGATCACCTTGTTGCTTTTCCCAAACGGGCATGCCTTTCGATGATATTCTCAAGTCCTTCCTCAAAGATGAGGTCCAGAGCTGCTCTCAACCCATAAAGCAATTGGATAGAAGGGGTATAGGGCCAATATGTTCCTAACTTATAGAATTTCAAGTAATCAGCCCAGTCAAAGAAAACTCTGACTGATTTTGCCGTTTTGGATGCCTCCGGAGCCTTGGGACTTGCACAGACAATACCAATTCCTGTTGGGAGAGAAAGAGCCTTTTGGGAGCCGGTTAAAGCCACATCCACTCCCCATTCATCCATGCGGAAGTCAAGAGCACATATGGATGACACTCCATCAACAAGTAACAGAGCTGGATGGCTGTAATGATCTGAGAAATGATTGGAAAAAACAAAAGTAAATTAAATTATGAGAATGTGGTCAGAAAGATGAAAATTAGGCTGCATAAAAGATTTTCCTAGTTTCAATTTCTAATATTAGTGTATATTTTTATATATAAACATGTAAAAATATTATCAACCCTTCTGAAGTAGAAGTTAAGTAATCACTCAACAAGACTCAAATGAAACATCTGTATTTTTACCAGTTTCAACATTAGGTAATGGAATGCTGAAGAAATATCTTCTCTTCATGTAGAAAAGAAGATATATATTATAGCCAAAAGCATAGACACATCCTACCAAGTATTTTTCTCACTGTAGCCAAGTTGTTAGTAACTCCAGTTGCAGTCTCATTGTGAACAATGCAAATTGCCTTGATTGTATGTGCAGTATCAGCAGCAAGTTTTGAAGCCAGAACTTCTAGGTTCGCTCCCTGACCCCATTCACTTTCTACGACATCGACATTGAATTTGAGTCGTTGCTGCTGATCAATCCAGAGCAGACTGAACTGCCCAATTAGGAAAGAAATGATTCGGTCTCCAGGAGATAAGGTGTTTGTAAGTGCACTCTCCCATGCACCAGTACCTGAATCAGAACAGCAATGTAAACTTAGCCATACTATACTTTTTCCATGACAAGATACATAATTTGCAGATATGCCAATGTGGCAAGCTCATTTCATTTTGCTTTCCTTGGTTAAGATATCATCCAGTCATAGCTTGCATGATGTATACAATGTATACAATGCAAATCTTAAGACTTCAAAAATAACCACAAAGTGACAGATGGTATAACACTCTCATTACAGAACTGACTACTGAAATTCAATTCCTATTCCTTATTCAATCTTAATGCATAATTATAACCATCTGCAACTCTTTCTGGATATGGTTATTCAAAATCATTGTTGTATACTATTAGAATTTTTTCTTTGGAGTCATTCTATATACATATGTATACGTGTACACATATAGTTTACTTTCAGAACCAACACTGTTGTTACTTTATTAGATGTAAGCGTCTAAAGTGAATAACACATTGTAATTTCTGAAATTCTTCTATACTAATAAATGTGTATATTTCTTTTCTATAAACTAGATTACAATGACTGAATCACATAAATGATTTATTTCTTTTACTTTTCTATTTCTACCAACTTGTTTATTTTTATATTGCACAATATTTATTAAGTATAAAAATTTACTTAGGATCGTAGCAATTACATAATAAATATAGACAAAAAAAATCTATATTTGAAGGACATGGTAGCTAAAGCATACAAGTAGATATTAACATAGGGTATACCTGTGGTTGGAATCAGAAATGGAGTTCCATTAGTTGTCTTGAAAATTTTCTTGACATCCTCAAGAAGGGTCTTGGTCAGTGCTGGAATGGCTGGGGAACGGTAATCTTCATTGTTCCGATTCATTGCCCGAATGACAGGTTCCGGGATATTAACTGGCCCGGGAACAAAGAGATGGTGCTTTCCTGGTCCATATACGTAGTCCATCTCTCCCTCCTACAATTTCCACAGGTGACTTCAAATGGATTTGACACTTCAAGTGTCAGAACTACCTATACTATAAAAAATTCATAAGAGATATCAGTATTGAGAGTTCAACTCCACTGTAAAAAGAACTATAAGAGAGAAATCAGTCTTAAATTCCCGTGTTAAATTCCTAATCCAAAAAGGCACGAAACAAGATTAAAATGATATTCTACAGAATTTTTGATCTCTGTACCAAATTTCAAGAAGCAAAATAGTGAATGTTTCAAAGGGAATTTTATCAGCAAGCAGAAAACTAAAAGAAAAAGGTGGTTCATATTCTCTACTTTTTGTTTTTAATAATTATTTTTCCTTACTAACTAATTGTTATACATAATATTCATGAGTAAAAGACTAGGTTGGACATGCTACAACCTTAAGATATTGTTATTTAGATTTGAACTCAAGATTCAAAGATGAACCAAAAGGTATATATATGTGTTTGTGTATGCATGCTTGTCTGTGTGTATGTATATTTATGTACACGTATGCATAGTATATCCTGATTAATTTCCAACAAAGTATGGCTAACAATTGCTGGATTGTATATCGTGCAAGTAACACTTGGTTCGCAAATGGAACACGTAAAGGTTCTAAACAAAGATCATATACTCATAAAAGTTCATCACTTTAATCATTTCCTACCGCTTGAAGTGCCTCTAGCTGGTTCCAAAACCAACCAATCATTTGACAAAAGGAACTTTTTTTTTTTTCATTTGCTAACTAAAAGAAAATCATTTTTCTGAAAATCTTCTTGCTCTGGTTTGATGCAAGAAAATAAGGTGCTAAACAAGTTGAATAAGCAGCAATACTTGCAGAGAAAGAAAACCAATTTGCAGATAAAAAGCCAAAAACACACTAAAAAAAAACCTTTTTTTTTTTTTTGCTTTTTTCCTCTTAATTATTCATTTCATCAATCAAGAAATATATCCCTCCACCCCTGTTCTAACCCCTCTCGTGGACAAGGGTAAAAGAAAACTAGCAACAAGATGACAACAAAATTGGATTAATCATTAAATTCAACAGAGTCAGAGAAACATAGAAGTATTGACATGGGAAAATTCTGAGACCACCCAGAAAAAGTCAAAGAAATATATACCATAGTTTCAACAAGCGACCCATGTATGTACGTGCACATATATACACACTCATATAATTGTTGCAGACCATGTGTATGAATCTATGCGTACAAGAGTGCGTCAAATAGATGTGAGAATTTAAAAAAAGAAAAACAGCACATACTCTCAACTAGAAATCCATGCACATACAAACTCCTACACACACATAAAACAAAGCAAATGGTCAAAGAAAATTATACTTTCAACAAACACAGAACTCACACATGACATACACCCATATAATATTTGCCTGTTATATGAATGAATCTGTGTGAAAGTGTGTGTTTGTGTGTAAGATCGATTTGAGAATTGGAATTGAAAGAAAATAAAAAAGAACATCGAGAGAGACTGAAAGTGAAGATTTACCTTTGAAGAGGCGGGTGACTTCTCCAAAGCTAGCGGAGAAGAAGGCTGTTGGAAAAGATTTAGGCAGGTAGATTATAGTAAATAACGTGCCAGAGAATATAAAGAGCACGGGAGAACCAACCACAGTTAGCGCGGGGCCCATCGTGCCCACGTGGCAGATAAGAGCAAATCCATGAAAATCCTGCGGCTAAAATTGGATGACGTGGATTTTTCAATTAATTACTCAGTTATATTTTGTTTATTTTTATTTTTGTAGGTTTGCACTTAGAGACTAACACGAGTCTCTTAATTCTGGGCCCATTTATTTTTCGTAAATTCTTCATATTGCCCTATAGTTTTAAATAGTTTGAGTTACACCCTTGGAAGAGATGATTTATTTCTTGCTAACATTTATTAATTCGATAGCAACAATGCAATGACACCAATTGATGATCCATCGCACTTCGAATTTGATTATTCATAGAGGTGTTCCGATTCATTTAATTTAAAACAAAATTGAGATGAGGATTCTACCGAGTTCGAAATCATCAATTTGAAATTTTTTATCCAAAATTCAAATAATATTGCGAATTGTGTGACCAAAAACCCACATATACCCAGAGAAAGATTATGATTTTTATGAGATAAAATAAAACGAAAAAAAAAAATGATTTTTATGAGATTAAGAAAAACAAAAAATAATAATAATAATTGGTCATAATAAACGCAGCTTTGGAAGTTTGAATTTGAGGTTGAGAAAGCAAATTGAGGGATAAAGTGATAAAGTGCTGTCAACCACACCCTCTAGTTCAAATTAACACCACAAACACCTCTCACTTCTAAATTTCCATGTAGTTTCTCTCTTTCGCTCCCTATTCTTGTTTCTATCCCTATTATGGGGCTGCCTCAGATACACGAAGCTGTCAGCTGTCCCGGGTGGGGCACCCCATCATTTGTATTTCTTAGTTCAGTCATCCACATTGTTAGGTGCTTCTAGTTATTCTCTGCCACATACGTGTTGGGTATAGGCGTAGGGATAAATCGGATCACAAGTAGATGAATTCAATTTACACTTACTTTTAAAACGATGAACTCAACTCTGCAATCAACAAGAATAGCTTCAGTTGTTAGGTTTACCTCTAGATTTCCGGTGGGAAGTTTATTCTGGTGGTAGATCAGATGCTTTACTTTAAATACACGCAGGAAATTTCAAACATTTTGAGAAGGAAGAAGCATGAAACTGCTCAGCACGACTGTTGGACAAAGTGGAAGCATTCTATGAACATAATACAGAATTCTGAGATAATAAATGACAACAAACGCATTCATTCTAATATGTTTTGAGGCACCAAACACCTGATTACTTCAGCCACTTCCACATAAATGGTCCGTATACCCATAAATGGTTCGTGTTTAAACCCCAAATATGGCAATGAGAGAAACTGAACAAAAAGTATTGGCCCAGTCTCAATGCCACCCTAGCAACAGAAGATGCTCTATCAATAACCTATGTATTACCTATGGGCAAACACAACTAGCTGTGAGAAAATAAAAGTTCAAAATTTTTTTGCAAAACTGATAATGTACATTTTTCCTATGGCATAATACATAAATGTCCCGCTCGGGCATTTATATTTTGGATGAATGAGAAAATGATTTTTCCCAACTTTTCCCTACTACTTTTCACTATATACGTAAACAAATAACTTGACTCAATTTCTAAAAGAAAAAGAACTGTTGCAAGAACCTGTCTTGCAGTTGTTTCGGCTTTCTTCCTCAGCCAGCTTTTTTTACAAGGATGCAGGCACAATCCGGTTGATAACTTCAAATCAGCCATCCCAACCAGATTGGAATCTGCAAATTCTTATTCTCATGGTGCAAAAAGAATTTCAGACTATTCACTGGCTGGATTAGTAAATGCCACAAGGCAGAAGTCAATTGGCACCACTTTTCGATCAGCCATTACCATCCCATTTATCAGAAAAAGACTATCCGATACCTGACAAGAAATCTTATCTGGGAGGTAAACCAGCCTGACGCATTCGGAAAGGTCTCTGATTAACAAACCGCCTGCTGTCAGAAGGTCCTGCCCCAAGAATTCCTAGTGAATTTGGGTCAGTTAAACGGGCAGGATCACCCAAAGGCCTTTGAGACGAGGGTGGAACTGAGGGATGAATATCGCCTTCAGCTCTTCTTCTCCGTTTCCATGCTTCAAACTTCCCTTGATCAATACCCTTGTGGGGTCCTGACACTTGATGTGAACTTGCATTTTTGTACCCTCTTTGCCTCTCAAAATGGCGAGGAAACGGAGAAATGTGATTGTGATCACTATCTCTGTCAATGGGACCAGACGCAGAGCCATTAACATGTGAAGGTCCAACCCCTCCATCATCATCCTGCTCCTGCTTAAGTTTGGAATAAATCTGCCGGAGTCGCTCCCCAGAAAGATTAGAGAAAGTGGAAACATAGTTCCACAATCGCATGGCCATTCCTGCAATAAGATTTCAAATATAAAAACTACATAAGATTTCAAAATCGCATTGTTGTCTTGCAAAGATTCCTAATGACACCTATATACCTGACCTCCCTTGAGACTACAGTTTGAAGAGTCGAACACCATATAAAAAATGGAACAGTAGAAAATAGAGAACTTTTGAAGAATAGGTCGAACAATGTATACAAGGGTATGGTTGGGTGGGGGTGCGGGTACGGTGGGGGCAGGAGAGAGCAGGTATAATGGTTGGACACAAAATCCAAATAAAAAAGAAACAAACACCCATTAAGGTTCTAACTGAACAAGCAAGTGGATCATACAGGACACTGAAACACATACTATCATGTTTATAAAGCTCCTCGTCATATTCCAAGACAATTTGATCTATCCTTCGCCCGAGAAGCTGCAAATAATTTCGAATTTTGGAAAGCACCTGGAATTTTCAATGTTATAAGAGTTTTATTAGATTGTTTCTCACACTGAAATAGAATAGAGAAAAAAAAACAAAAAAAAGAGAGAGAGATCAACTGCACCTTTTCCTTCGGTAGATCAGCACTAGTAGTTTGTAACCTACTAAGACGTTTAAGGGTTTTAACCTCACTAACCATTACATCTTCGCACCACTCCATCCATTTTACTTCCCTAAACTGTTCATACATTTCCTCATTGTCTGACATCTCACCCTCCTCTTTTATTAAAGGTTCCACTTTATGATGTCTCTGAGGCCTGTTCCTAGTAATTTTTAAGTTGACCTTAGAGGAACCAGCTTTTCCTTTCTTGTCCCTGTTCTGAGGCATTGACATGTTCATGAGATTTTCCCTCTCTTTTTTGGAAATCTTACGACCCACTTTAGCATTGACATTCCTCCCACCAATAGCTGTAAGTTCCTGGTAGAAGAAAAAGGCCATCATCAGGTCATGCAAAGAATAAAGAACAGCATACACTTACAAAATATAACAATAGAATCAGGTGCACTATAAAGTGTAGAGGTAACGTTGTTCCTAATCAGCTATCAGACACAAAAAGGACTTGTTTAGGAATGGTCATTACCCTAAATTTTTTCATGAATAAATAAAAAAAAAAAAACCAAAATAAGCTGTAGTATGCAAGTATAGAGATAATTCTCATCACGCCAGTATACAGAAACACAAAAGGAATGAGTGGATGGATGTCTCTTGCTGCTAAACATATAAATTTTGTTCCTATCAGGTTTATGGAAACACAAAAAAATTACTAGATAAATCTCCCTCACTGCTTATTTCGAGGACTACAGACTGTTACAGGATATACACATGCCCAACACCTACCCCAAACCCAAACAATATGTGAACGTGGAAACACAGGAACGAGTGTCATTTTTGTAGGTTGGGATAGCAGTGAATTGTCGGGCACATAGATTTTAACTCTGTTTCAAACAGAGACTAGGTAACTTTTGGCATGAATTTTGGGCTAGGCAGCCAGGGCTTAATACCTAGCTGAAGAACTGCCAGGCCACTGCTCACTATAAACACCCAATTGAATGCAGCATCCTACCATCATCCCAAAACTCCAAACTTCCAGCGGCAAGTAAAAGTCACAAATATTAAAGTCAGTGTTAAGTAACATATGAGTGAAAAATGAAACGGCAAGAGTTTCCTGCCAAATTTTGCATTGCAGTAAAGCAATTAACGCAATAGAAATTTGATAACACCATATGGAAGGAAAACTACAAGGAATCAACAAAGGTAAAATGAACCAAATTGCACAGAAAGCACCACGTCCGTTCATAAAGGTATTAGAATGCACAAACGATTTCCTACCATCTCGAGAAGTGAGTTAGCACGTTCCTTCAAATTTGGCGCACGAGGTAAAAATGTCTCATGATGTTGTAGTTCAACAGGAGCAATCTTCTTTCCGAGGCCAAGTCTTTCATCTAACCTTATCTTTTCCCAGTTCCCAAACCCATAATGATGTATTCCCAGAAGCAGTCTTGCATCATCAACTAGTGTAAATATCATAAAGTAAAATAAATCAGCAATACAAAATTCCTTCATAATTATGCCAAAAAGAAACAGCTTATACAGAGATAAAATGCATACCCTGATTCCAGCCACAGCCTTTGGACCAATTTGAAGGCTTAAGGTACATCAATACCCGGAACTGTGCAACAGGATCTTCATAACGACTAATCCGTCTTGCTAGAAGTTGAAGTTCTTGAACACGTTTTAGTAGTTCATTTGCCTTCACAGGGACACCAAAAAAGTCTAACAGAGGCCCCTGAAAGTAAGTCAACATAAACTTGTCAGTCAGACAGGATCCTATATGATATAAAATACTGTCCAATTCCTTGTGGTTCACTGTAATTTAAATTCAAATTATGATCTATTATTTGTTTGTTTTTCAGTACAAATATTAGAAGATTGAAGCTAAGTATAGTTATGCAAAATGACAAGTGGCCAAACAACCAGGACCAAATTATTTTTACAAAAAAATCAGAAGGTGACGAAGCTGAATAAGTTCAGATCACAAGGACTGAAGCTGTAATTTGTCCTAAACTAGGAAATTAATTACTATCAAACAGAACCTTTGGATCTGGATTTCCAAGCTCAACTGCTTCTTTGCATCCTTCAATTAAAGCATCAAAAAGCTCAATCTGCGCTTCAGGTCCAGCTGCTCCAACCGCACCACCTACATCTTCTGCTATTAAGCTGATTTGACTCTGGTTTCCAAATTTCATAACCTGTTTTTGAATCAATAAAATGTTTCAGTAGACCTACAGTTCAATGAGTAGGAAAAGACAGCTTTTGCCCAAATAATCAAAAGCATATATAACAAGGGAATCGAGTCTTAATTAGAAATGTAAAATATTGAAGCTAAAAAAGACATCATGCTACAGAAGGACATAGAGACAACAGACATCAAAGGTCATTACGGGCCATAACTAGCGGCTATTATATTTTATATCTGCTACTCCTTTCTCAGTTATAAGCATCTTCAGCTGGAACTTAATGAAGCCAGAATTACATGC
>NW_019013848.1:14124-24506 GCF_000150535.2 Carica papaya | reverse complement strand
ATATATTTTTTTGATATGGAAGTTTATGAGCACTTGTATATGGGTTTCCGGGCTAGGTCATTACACTGTGTGAAGTGATACATGATCTTAAAATATTTTTTAATTTTTAAATTTGTGTAAATTTAAATTCACAAAATTATATATTAGTTAATAATAAAAAGATACAACTTTAAAAAAAAATAGTAATAGAAAAATATAGTGAAATTAATTATTTCTGAAATTATTTTTTTTGAAAAATATTTTGCCTTTTATAAAAAAGAAAATTATTTTATTTTACTTTGTTTATTTCATAATATATAAACTTTATAATAGAAACACATATATACATACTTATTTCATAGATATATAAATTTTATAATAGAAATACGAATACACATCAATACATTTTATAAATATAAGTTATAAAACTACTTTTTGGTTTGCTATTTGATTAGGTTACTAGAAAGACATCGGTGGTCTTTTTATTTGGTAACATCCTAAATATTATAATTCTAAAAAATATCAAAATATTTATTAAATTGAATAATATAATATTTTCACGAATTAACTAATTATTAACAAAGATTAATTAGTTTTTTATTATTAAAAAATAAAATAATACTTAACAACTTATTATTAAAAATCAGCAACAAGAAACAAAAAAATTAAGTTGTACAGGAAAATAAAAATATGGAGAAAATTGAAGAAGACAAAAAAAAAGACTAGACTTGTAATGGTAAGAGGAACGCTCGCTTAGTTGCACTCTAGAATGCAACAAAAGAAAAGAACAAGAAGAATAAGAAGAACAAGAAAAAGTAGAATAAGAAGTAAGAGTAGGAGTAGGAGTAGTGGTAGTAGTAATAGTAGTATTAGTAATAGTTGCACTAATAGCAGCAGTAGCAATATTAGCAGTAACAGTAGCAACAACAGTAATAGTAGTAGTGGTAGTAGCAGTAACAATAGTAGCAGTAGTAGCAGTAATAGCAGTAGCAGGAGTAAGAATTGTAGCAGTAGTAGCAGTTGTACCACTAGTAGCAATAACAACAGTAGTAGTAGAGAAGCAATAACAGTAGTAGTAGCAGTAGTAACAACAATAGAAGTAACAGTAGTAGCAGTAGCCGTATTAATAGTAGTAGTAGTAGTAGTATTAGTAGTAGTAGGAGTAGTAGTACCTATAAATATTCATATACTTAAAGGCTTTTAGCATCAGCCACAAATTAAAACTTGTGTTTCTCAATTAGTATCTCTTACTTTTTCCTCTCATATCTCAACAAATTATTATATTCCACTAGTCTATCTCTTCATTTTTTTCTAACAAAAATAAATCAACGCTAATTGATCATTTTACCATTTGTAGGTTGATTTGTACATTCAAATTCTTCTTCAATTAAATTAATGACAAAATGTTTTTTTTTCCTCATTTAAATTAATTGATTAATTCAAGTAAGAAAATCTGAAAAAAATTGTTGGATAGTTAATAATACTGTTAAAATAAACTAGATTTTTTGTGATGTTACATATAATATAGTAGTAGTAGCTATAGTAGTAACAGCAATAACAGCAGTATTAGCAGTAGTAGTAGTAACAATGCTAGTAGTAGTAGTAGTACTAGCAGAAATAGTAACAATAACAGCAGTGGTGGCTGTAGCTGTAGTATCTGTTGTTGCAATAGTAGTAGTAGTAACAATAGAAGTAACAGTAGTAGTAATATCAGTAGTATTAGTAATAGTAGTAGCATTAATAGTAATAGTAATAGTAGTACTAGTACTAGTAATAGTACCTATAAATACCCTTCTACTTGAAAATTTTTATCATTAACCACAAATCAAAACTTTAGTTTCTTAATTAGTCTCCCTTATTTCTTCCTCTCATGTTTCAACAAATTGTTATATTCAGCTAGTCTATCTCTTCATTTTTTCTAACAAAAACAAATCATGTTATACTCGCCCTCGAAATTTGGCCCAGAATTAATTCTAAAATTAAAAATATATATATAATTTTTAAATTTATAAATTTTTATTTAACGTTAAATTAGGAAAAAATAGGTGGATGATGAAATTGAAAACAATTTTGGAAAAAAATTATGAAAATTTGGGTTCGGTGGTTTTTTTAAAAGAAAATTCAGAAACTCGAGGTCAAAACTCAATTAAATAAAAATGCTCCATGTAGGGCCGTCCAGTCAGCAACCCTGACGAACTGAGCATATCGCGTGCCAAGACATACTGACTCAGCGCCACGCTGGCAATCCACGTGCCTGCGATCAAACGGCCATATGCATTCCCGCGAGCGTGGACGGTCTGAATCCGTTCACTCCCTAGGCATGATCGAACTGTAACACCCCAAGTGTATTTTATTTATTTATTTTATTTTGTAATTATTGGAATTTTATTTGATTTTAATTTAATTTAATTTAATTTGATTTAATTTAATAAAAATAAAAATAATAATAATGATAAAATTGGGTAAAAATGTTATTTGGATTTAATTGAAATTGATTTTGGGAAAAAAAGGGTGAAAATTTAGATTATGGGGGTGTTTTTGAAAAGAAAATCGGAAATCGGGGGTCAAAACGTAATTTAGAAAAATTGTGCCACGTCAGTAGCCCCAGCCAACCAGGACGCGTTGCGTAGCAAGAAAACGCTGACCAGGGGATGGGCCACGTGGGCGATCTGCGTGCGCGCGATCGGACGACCCAGATCCGTTCCTGCGCGTACGGACGGCCCAGATCAAACGTGCGCATGGACGGCCCAGATTCACGCGCACGAACGGCCCAGATTGAATCAGGCACGGACGGCCCAGATTGCATCGTGATGGACGGCTCAGATTTAATCCCAATTAAATCGCGATCAAACGGTCCAGATTTAATCTTGATGGACGGTTGAGATTAAAAGGCAAAGGGTATAAATAACCCCACCCACACCTGACTACAAAAATCCTAGCCGCCAGTGCCTCGCCGGAGAAGAAGAACCAGATGCTGGAGGAGCCGGCCGCCGCCACCCGCCGCCGCACTGGGGAAGTTTCCGATCGCCGATCGAGGTAAATTTTCTCCCCCTTGCTCGTTTTTCGATGCTGAGTCCGTCTATGGCTAAATCGGAGCCAAACCACTGGCCAAACGGCCGAAAAACCCAACCGAAGCCCAGTGGCGCCGCCGCGTCCCTCCTCAGTTTTTACCTCCGATGAGGCCCTTCTTGGCCTCCGTTCGATGCAATTTTTATACCACTATGATCACTGTTCTTTTCTCTACAGGTTTATCAAAGCCAAACATCAAAACGCAACTCACACCGGAGGAGCCGCCGTACCCGAGAGCACCGCTGCCGGTAAGTTTCAGTTTTTCATGATTTTTTGGCCCATCGAGGGCCCTAGGGTTGTTTTATCACAGGGACCGATGCAAGTGTGGCCGAATTCGGCCGAAAACGGCCAACCCGAGGCAAATTGCCGCTTGCGGCGGCGCCATCGTCAGAGCACGGTGGAGTCGTCGTGCCGGAATTGCGATATTGGCCGAAAGGGGCTCTAGGTCTAATTTGGGATTTTTTGGGACACGTGCAAGTACTGGTAGTGCGTTTCAGTTTTCCAGAAAAAATTCAGGAAAATTAGGGACAGCCTGTAGGCACACTGTAGAGCCGTATTCAGACCTCGAAACAAGTAAGGACCCCTCACCCTATTTCCTATCACGGTATTAAAGCTAAATAAATAATTAAACTGTACTGTGTAACTTTATAGATGTATAATTGATTAAGGTTGCCAATGGAGCATGAGTCTGATATTTTGTTGGCCTGTTATTGTTTGATTTAATTTCTAGTATTAAATACAACATGATGTCTGATGTATTTATTTTATGGTATCGTATGCATAAATCATGGTTTCTTTTATTATGGTTGATATTATGATTAAACCGATACTGTGTTGTTATGTTTGGTGTCAATTACTAGTTTACATGTTGTATATGATTGGATGATTGAGATCAAGGAAAAAGGAAAAAAGGTTATGTGAATTGATAAATGGGTAATGTGGACAGCCTAACTAGATATCTTGGGAGATGGTGGACGGACCGGGTCCGTAGGGAACCCTACCGGGAACGTGGTCTCTCATACCTGACGGGGTATGGAGACCTTATGTGTTTTGGCGCCCATACCGGACGAGGTATGGGGACGGCCTGTTTCACCCTCATACTGGACGGGGTATTGAGGTTCATGGTTTTGGCACCCATACCGGACGGGGTATGGGGACGGCCCTGGAATCGCGTTATAAATGTTAAGGGTTCACGTGTAAAGGGGACCTCCTATGGATCCCTAGGGATACTAGTAGGCTGGTAAAAGAGGAAATTTGTTTCTTGATGATTGAAATGTAAAGGTGTGATATATATTGTGTTATAAAGTGTATATGATTTCATGATATTGTAAGGTTATTATTTTCAGATGTTGTTTTAATGGATCTCGTTGAGGTAAGTGGACAGTAAAGGATTTTATTATTGATAAAAGAACTTGTTATAAATTATGCTCCATTGGTCATTTTGTTTTATACCCACCTTTACTTCCGTGGCGGTGAGATAGTGTGATGTCTTTATTGGGCTGGTGTAGCTCATTCCTTATTTAACTATTTCATATCAGGAAGACATTGTTCCCGAGACCGTTCTGCAGGAAGACGGCGAAGGGGACGCCTAAAGACTCCATAGTTATATTTATAGTTCTTATTTCGAGTATCTCTTTTAGTTAGTTTGTTCTTTCATGTTTTGAGTTCGTTTTAGTTATTGTGTAAGGGATGCTAATCAAAATTTTTATTACGCTTCCGCATTTGACATTTTAATACATATATTTCATTTAAATTTCTGGGGTCATTACAGGTTGCGATTAAACAAGATAGATGGCCTAAATTAGTTCCCTCTTTAACCGCAATAGTACGGTCGAGATCAAATCACGATGAACGATCCAGTTTAATTTATTCTTTAAATGCGATCAGACGGTCAAGATCAAACACGATGAACAGTCCAGATTTAAGGGAGACGAGTATGAATATCACACTTTACACTGAACTCAAACCCTAGTCGCCAGCCCCCCACCGGAGAAGAAGAACCAGTCGCTAGAGAAGGGAGCTGATCGCTGCCCGTCGTCGTGCTAGAGCCACCTCTGACCGCCAAAAAAGGTAAAAATTCTCCTATTCTCTCGAAATTTGATTTTGAACACACCCATGGCCAAATCAAAGCAAAAAGAATGGTGGATCAGCCGAAAACTATGGGTAAAGCCCGGCGGCACCATCGCGGAAAAAACAAAAATCACTTCTAATGAGCCCTTTTCTGTTTCCTATTTTGTGCTATTTTTCCACCATTGTGTTTACCATTTTTTTTCTATAGGTTGACCGAAGAAAAACACTCAGCTGCAAAGGTGAGCCGGTGGAGGCGCTGCATTGAAAAATTTTACCGCTGGTAATTTTTTGTTTTTTGACTTTTTTCGGCCAACCGAGGCCCCTTAATATGTTTTCTCACATGGATGGGTATAAAACCAGTCAAAACTGGCTGAAAATGGCCAGTCCGAGGCAAATTGCCGCCGCGGGCGTCGGTGCCATTACTGGAGCATAGCAATGCCGTGATGTTGGAATTCTGAAATTAGCCAAAAAAAGGTTTTTAACACCAATTTTTGATTTTTTTGGGGTATTTTTAGATACGTGAAGCGTGTTTTTACCTCCACAGAAAAATTCAAAAAACCTGAGGACCACTAGTAAGCACAGTAGAAAGTTCATTATTTCAGACACCGATTCGGGTAAGAATCCCTTACATTATTCATTGTTATGGAATTAAAGTCTAATTATCAATAATACGGTATTTTGCGTAATTTAGAAAGTTTCGAGAATTAATTACAGGTTACTAATAGAGACATAACCGGTTATTTATTTTTATTATCTTGTTTAACCGATTGTTTGATTTTATAGCTTTAAATGCATGATAATATACTAGAATTGGTAAAATAATTCAGTTGGGTTTTCTTGATGTATGTATTATTTGTCTTGCGTTGATTTACAGTTAAATTGTGAAACTAAAAATTAAAGGTAAACAGAAAATTGATTGGTTAAGTGAATGAATGAATAGTAACCCTTATTGGATATCCTGAGAGATGGTGGACGGATTGGGTACATAGAGAACCCTACCGTGAACGTCACCTTATACCGGACGGGGTATCGAGGATTGGTATTTTTGGCGCTCATATCGGACAGGGTATGGGGACGGCCCGTTTCACCCTCATACTGGACGGAATATTGAGGGATGGTATTCTTAGTGCTCATACTGAACGAGATATGGAGACAGCCGGTTAGTTGATAAGGTTGGATGTTGGTTCACGCGTAGTGGGACATCTCTATCGACCCCCATGGATACCAATAGGCAAATAAAAAGGAAAAGTTGTTATTCTTGCTTACTTGAATATAAGATTATGATGTTGTTAAGCTATTGTCTCTATAGGTCGATTTTGAAAATCTCGCAACGGTAAGTATGCAATAAATAGTTTTATTTATGATAAATGAATTTACTTAAATTAAGAGTTCCATTGGTTGTTTTTAAGATTTTTACCAACCTTCATTTCTGTATCGGTAAATAGTGTGATATTCTTACTAGGCTAGTGTAGTTCACCATTTCATTAAATATTTCAGATCAAGAGGACCAAGATCCAAATCCTGATCAACAAGGGAGTTATGAATAGTTTACCACCCAAACTCCCTTTAAAGGTTAGTGAAGGTCGTCCTAGGATACCTAATTGTTTACTTTTCATTTATTTCTTTGATTTTTTGCTTATTCTTTTAGAAAGATCATTACCGTACCCCTATTGAGTATTCTAAATTATTGTGTAAGGAATGTAAACCCTAACTCTATATTTTGCTTCCGCATTCAATTCATGTCTTTATCTTATTTTCAGTTCCAGGTGTTATAAATCAAGCCTAATTGATGATTTTGCCATTTGTAGGTTAATTTGTATATTTAAATTCTTCTTCAATTGAATTAATATGGCAACAATTTTTTTTCATTTAAATTAATTATGGTAATAATTTTTTTTCATTTAAATTAATTAATTAATTCAAGTGAGAAAATCTATAAAAAAAAGTTGGATAGTTAATAATACTATTAAAATAAACTAAATTTTTTATGGTGTTGCATATAATGCAGTAGTAGTAGCAATAGTAGTAGTAGCAGTAAAGCCATTAGTAGCAATAACAATAGCAGTATTAGCAATAGTAGTAGCAATAATAATAGTAATAACAGTAGTAGCAATAACAGTAGCAGTAGCAGTAATAGTAACAGTAGCAATAACAGTATTAGAAGTAGTTGTAGTAATAGTGGAAGTAGTAGTAGTAGCAACAGCAGTAACAACAGTAATAGTAACAGTATTAGCAGCAGCAGTAGTAGTAGTGGTAGTAGCAATAGTAGTAGTAGTAGAAATAATAGCAGTAACAGTAGTACCTGCTATAGTAATAGTAGCAGTAATAATAGCAGTAAAAGTAATAGTAGTAATAGCAGTAGCAATACTATTCATAGTAGTAGTAGCATTAGTAATATTAGTAGTAATAACTAACCTATAAATACTCATGTACTTGAAAGCTTTTAACATCAATAACAAATTAAAACTTGAGTTTATCAATTAGTCTCTCTTACTTCTTCCTCTAATATTTCATCAAATTATTATATTTAACTAGCATATCTCTTCATTTTTTTCTAACAAAGACAAATGAAGCCTAATTGATCATTTTTTTATTTTTAGGTTAATTTATACATTTAAAAATCTTCTTCAATTGAATTAATGTGACAACGAAACTTTTTTCTTCCTCATTTAAATTAATTAATTAATTCAAGAAAAAAAATCTGAAAGTAAATGCTGGATATGTAATAATATTATTAAAATAAAGTAAATTTTTTATGGTGTTACATTTAATACAGTAATAGTGGCAGTAGTAGTAACAGTAGTAATAGTAGTAGTATTAACAGTAGTAATAGTAGCAGTGGTAGTAGCAGTAATAGAAGTAATAAAAATAATAACAATAGTAGCAATAGGAGCAGTAGCGGCTGTATTAGTAATACTTGCTATAACAGTAGTAGTAGTAGTAGCAACAATAAAAGTAACAGTATTAGCGGCAGTAATAGTATTAGTAGTAGTAGTAGTGGTATTAGTAGTAGTAGCAAAAGGAGTACTAGTACCTATAAATACCCATGTACTTGAAGGCTTTTAGTATCAACCACAAATCAAAACTTTAGTTTCTTAATTAGTCTCTTTTATTTCTTCCTCTCATATTTCAACAAATTGTTATATTCAGGTAGCCTATCTCTTCATTTTTCCTAACAAGAACAAATCAAGCCTAATTGATGATTTTGTCATTTGTAGGTTAATTTGTACATTCAAATTCTTCTGCAATTAAATTAATATGACAAATAAACTTTTTTTTCCTCATTTAAATTAATTAATTAATTCAAGTAAGTAAATTTGAAAAAAAATGTTGGATAGTTAATAATGCTATTAAAATAAACTATATTTTTTTTGTTATTACATATAATGCAGTAGTAGTAACAGTAGTAGTAGCAGTAGTAACAGCAGTAGTAGCAATAGTATAAGTAACAGTAGTAGTAGTAGTAGTAGCAGTAGTGTTAGTAGTAGAAGTAGCATTTGTAGTAGTAGTAGTATCTGTAAATACCCATGTACTTGAAGGCTTTTAGTATCAACCACAAATCAAAACTTAAGTTTCTGAATTAGTCTATCTTACTTCTTCCTCTCATATTTTAACAAATTATTATATTCAGCTAGCTTATCTATTCATTTGTTTTAACAAAAATAAACCAAGTCTAATTGATAATTTTATCATTTGTAGGTTGATTTTTACATTCAAATTATTTTTCAATTGAATTAATATGATAATGAAATTTTTTTTTCTTCATTTAAATTTGTTAATTAATTAAATTAAAGAAATCTGAAATAAAAAATGCTGGATAGTTAATAATACTATTAAAATAAACTAAATTTTTTATGGTGTTACATATAATGCAATAGTAGTGACAGTAGTAGTAACAAAAGTAGCAATAGCAGTATTAGCAGCAGTAACAGTAACAATGGTAGTAGCAATATCAGAAGTAGTAGAAATAGTAAGAGTAGTAGCAATAGCAGTAGTGGCGGTTGTAGCAGTAGTACCTGTTGTAGCAGTAGTAGTAGTAGTAGCAGTAGCAGTAGTATTAGTAGCAGTAGTAGCATTAGTAATAGTAGTAGTAGTATTAGTAGTAGTAGTAGCACTTATAAATACTCATGTACTTGAAAGCTTTTAGCAATAACAACAAATCAAAACTTAAGTTTTTCAATTAGTCTCTCATATTTCTTACTCTCATATTTTAATAGATTATTATATTCAGCTAGTCTCTCTTCATTTTTTCAAACAAAAATAAATCAATCCTAACTGATCATTTTGCTATTTATAGGTTGATTTGTAAATTCAAATTCTCTTCAATTGAATTAATGTGGCAACAAATTTTTTTTTTCTTTATTTAAATTAGTTAATTAATCCAAGTAAGAAAATATGAAAAGAAAATACTTGATAGTTAATAATACTATTAAAATAAACTAAATTTTTTTATTGTATTACATATAATGCAGTAGTAGTAGTAATAGTAGTAGCAGCAACAGCAGTAGCAATAGTAGTAGTAGCAGTATTAGCAGTAGCAATAGTAGCAGTAGCAGTATTAGCAGCAGCAGTAGTAATAGTGGTGGTAATAGCAGTAGTAGCAATAATAGCAGTACTTGTAATAACAGCAGTAGTAATAGTACCTGCTATAGTAGAAATAGTAGTAATAATAACAGTAAAAGTAATAGTTGTAATAGCAGCAGCTGTATTATTAGTAGTAGTAGTATTAATAGTAGTATTAGTAGTAGTAGTACTAGCACCTATAAATACTCATGTACTTGAAGGCTTTTAGCATCAACTATAGATCAAAACTTGAGTTTCTCAATTAGTCTCTCTTATTTCTTCTTTTAATATTTTATCAAATTATTATATTTAGCTAGCCTATCTCTTTATTTTTTTTAACAAAAACAAATGAATCCTAATTGATCATTTTTCTATTTGTAGGTTGATTAATACATTCAAAATATTCTTCATTTGAAGTAATGTGACAACGAAACTTTTTTTTTTCATTTAAATTAATTAATTAATTGAAGGAAATCTGAAAAAAAATGTTAGATAGTTAATAATACTATTAAAATAAACTTGATTTTTGTGTTATTACATATAATGCAGTGGGAATAACAGTAATATTAGTAGCAGTAGCTGTAGTAATATTAGTAGTAGTAGTAGCAGTGCTAATAGCAGTACTACGATAGTAAAATAGTAGCAGCAACACAGTAGCATAGTACGCTTTAGCAGTAGCAGCATGAGAGTAACAGTAGCAG
>NW_019013847.1:0-10898 GCF_000150535.2 Carica papaya | reverse complement strand
TTATAAGATCTTATTTAAGAAAAAAATGTTGAACATTTGGATAAACCAAAATTGAAAACATATTCAATGAGGGACGAGAGCAAAAAAGTTATCATATAATCTGTCTAGATCAAGAATCTTCTTCAGTTCCTGAAAATACTGGTAAGTCATCTTTAATTTATAATTTATCTGATAAACTCATTACTCTTAAAAAATGAATCAAGACTTGCACCAAGCATCCTATGTCTAACTTTGTTTTCTATGACTCTCTATCTCTCTCCTATAAAATCTTTATCTTATTTTTTTTCTCTATATCTATTTCATATAATTTGAGAGAAACTCTAAAATATCCCAAATAGAAGGAAACTATGATTAAAGAAATGAAAGCAATTGGCAAAAAATGAAACATCAGAACTTGTTTCAACTTCACAAGAAAAAAAAAATGATTGATTGCAAATGGGTGTTCATTGTAAAATACAAAACAGACGGGTCAATTGAAAAGTACAAAGCTAGACTGGTGATTAAAGGGTTTACTCAAATTTATGGTGTTGACTATCAGGAAACTTTTGCACCTATCGTGAAGATGAACACAATTATAATATTACTGTCTTATGCAGCTAACCTTAATTGGGACTTACAACAGTTTGATGTGCAAAATGTCTTGCTCCATGAAGACTTAAGGAAGAGATATACATAAAAAACCTCCCTTGGATTTGAAGATGAAAGAATGTAAGGGAAGATTTGCAAATTTGAAAATGCCTCATACGAGTTGAAGCAGACTTTAAGAGTATGATTTGAAAGATTTAGAAAAGTTATAATCTCTTTTGAATATCAATAAAACAATGCTAATCATACCCTATTTATTAAACATCATGAGAGTAAAGTCATTTTTCTTATTATTTATATAGATGATATTGTGGTAACTAAAGATGACTCGATTGAAAGAACTTCTTGGTTAAGAGTTTGAAATAAATGGTTTAAGAAAATTGTATTACTTTTTGAGAATTGAAGTTGTCAAATCTAATAAATAAATCTTTATTTCTCAAAAAAAGTATATTATAAACTTACTATAAGAAACTGATATGATGGGTTGCAAGCGTGAAAGCAATCATAAACTACAAGCAGGTAGTGGTACGTCAGCTGACTTTGAAAGATATCAGAGATTGGTGGAAAGACTCATCTGTCTCTCATATATCAGACTTGATATAGCATATGAGTCATTATATGCATGATCCTCACGAGACTCATTTATATGTCGTCTTTCACATATTATGATACATGAAATCTGCACCAGAAAAATGTATGTTCTTCTCTAAAAATGACACTTTAAGATAGAATCATTTATAAATGCCGATTACACTGGATCTCTAAATGATAGAAGATCAATTACCGATTACTGTACACTCGTAGAAGGCAACTTGCTTACATGAAAAAGTAAGAAATTGAGTGTAATTGTTTACTATAGTGCTGAAGTAGAATATAAAGCAATGACCCAAGAAGTATGTAAACTATTATGGTTGCAAAAGTTAATGAAAGAATTTGAATCAGCAAAATTCATTGGAAATTTGTTTTTTGGAAGTTGTATAATCAGTAAACCTGATTTAATATTTATGTTGACTATTTTGAATTCATTTTCTATTTAATGAGCTGATATATGCTGAAAAATATCAATCAAAAAAATCATTCCAGCAACTTCTTCTTTCTTCCTTGTACTTTGCTCTCAATTTTTCTACATTTTCTCAAGTTCTGACTCAATTTTTTCACAAGCCTCAACATGTAAAAACTATTCTTGTTGGAATTTGAGAAAGACGAGACAACAAATAAGGAAGAAGCAGGGGATGAGAAAACATTTCATTTTGGCACTTGTGGACAAGTTACAAAATTGAAAAAAGCAAGGCGTGGGACCAATGAAAGCAGATAGAAAGGAATGTGAGTCTATAGTTGGGTAAGAATTTTGTTTTTTAAGTAACTAATAAGAGTTATAATTCTTTAAGAACAGAATCTATATTAAGTATTTAGATTTAGATATACATTAGGAAGTTGGAATGAAACTAGGATTACAATTCTTAGATATACAATTAGATTTGGGTTAAAAACCGGAAAAAATCTAGAATTATGATTCCTAGATTGTAATAGGGATCTATTTCTATTGGCTTCCCTATAAAGAACCTATTATCATCAATAAAATCATCAAACTACTAATCCAAAGAATTTCTATCTAAAATATCGGAGGTTCTCTAAGATGAGTCTCACCATAGGCCAAGAAGACTGGAAAACCAGGAAGCAAGCAGCTTGCTTGCTTCAAGATTTTACACTATCAGGCCCTGTGATCATATCCAAAGCCCAGGACCATGAGAGTTGGATGTATAAGGAAGTTCACACTTCCCGAAACTCGCAGTATTTTAATTGTTTTAAGTTTCTGCAAATTAGGAATTGGTTAGATTTCTTCCAAAGTCATAGAAGCAACTCCCCTACAAGTACCTATCTTAATAATACAATTATTCTATGAATTAATGGATTCCCTAAGAGATCATGGGTCTCTCCAGCAAACCAAATCATAGGCTGTTATAGCTGCAAATCTAACAAGCAAGGTTCATGCTTGCTCGAAGACTTTTTGATTGACAGACCTGTGAGGCAATCCCATAGCAGTGGACATAACAGCCACACAGTATATGCAAACCTTTTTTCGCAGCTGTAAGTTCCCTACCGAAGATAAAATTAGATCGCGATTTCCTACATCTATGATCTCCTGAGACAGTGTCAGTAGGATTTATCAATATAGTATACTTAAAAAAATAGTCAAACTAAAAGGGCTCCGTGGAAAATTCTCTAATAAATATAACTTCACTTGGTATCAGAATATTATGATACTAGTTTACAGGGAAGTTACACTTGATCTTTTATCTAACTGCAATCTGTTCTGTGCATAACAAAATTTCCGCATTTTTTAAGCAATGACCATTAATTAAAAAGGTTCAATTTTCTGAATATACGTGAAAAACTTAAGTATTTGCCCAAATTTTATCACAGTTCATTTTCCAGTAGCTGCAGAATCTCATATTAGCTACAAGTCATCAGATATTCAATCATATTCCAAAATACACATTTCCTCACAAAATTAATCAGACATTCAATTACTTTTACTCAAGCATTTAAAAAATAAAACTCACGGGAGAATTGTAGCAAAAACAGAATAATCTTCTGAACTGTTTGTACCACTAATAAGAGGCTCTTGTTCGGTATCAATCTCCCCAGAAGACTTTCCAGCCTATAAAGCAGCAAGATAGTCAATGAATACCAATGAACTTAAACATCAGCAGTAAACTTAAGTGATTTCTGTGGTTGGTCCAAATAGAGTAGAAGATATCATAACTTAACATGATTCTGATTCTTTTAATAATGAAGATGCTGTTTATCACAAATTGTTTTGATATGAGTGAATTAAGTGGCATTGGTCGACAATTGTCCAAGTTAATGGACAATCATAAATTTAAAAAGCTTCTTGTCTCTCTTATTTTTTCTCTTTTCCAGTGTTTTATTAACCAAAGAAAATAAAGATGTAAAAGAATACAAAAAATAGAATAAATTAAAGAAAGATCTCATGTAGGAATATTAAACAAAGTCCACTCCGGAGAGGACCAAAGAAAACTAGGGCTAAAATAACGGAACTAATTAGAACAGTTTTGATTTAGCAAGACTAATTACCAACTAGATTGATTTGTGTGACTAATTTCAATTTCCTAGATACCTCAACGAAGAACTCGCTGTTTTTCATTTCCCCTTACTTTCTCGATTCTCAGGCAACAAATAGAAAAAAAAAAAATAATAATTTGAAACTCCCTAACAAACCCCAATGCGACCCCAAAATTTAAAAGCAGAGCTCCATTTTGGAGAGAAAGAAGAAATCAGAAACTTCAATTTAATGTGCCAGGCATATTCGTCTCAAAAAGAAGGAATATGGAAAAGTAACTATAATGAAATCCAAGGAGATGATGCCTTTCACATTTGTTTGTTTGATTAGATTAAAGTTTCTCATCTGTCATTCGTTTGATCAAGCATATAACCTTCTTTCTTAGCTCAACTCCCATACAACAAATTAAAATCGTTTCCAATTACACGGAGATAATTTACCCACGCAGTGTCTCGTGAGCCAAACAAACAGCAGACAAGTAGTGCTACAATAGCGAAAATGATTAAGGAAGCAATGAAACGTTTACCAGGGAAGATAAAGTCGGCTGCTCAATAACCGATGTCATGCTTTCAAGATCTCAACACAGAGAGAAACTTTCGGGATGCGTGAATTTTGTTATGAAATAGAGGATTAAGGAATTATATAGTAAATGTTGATGAATTAGTTTGTGTTTCAACAGAGTTGTATAATAATGAGGCGACTTGGATTTTAGCTAGAAGGATGTTGACAAGGAAAAAGTAGTTGAGGACTTGGGAAAATACTAGGGAACGTAATAAGTAAGATAATAGGATAAGTCATTGTTTGTTTTATTGATAACCGTGGTAATAACGATGATTATAAAAATAATAATTGTGACAACAATGAATACCATACTAATAAATATAGTAAAAATAAGAGCCTTAGGGACAAAAATGGAGTAACAATAATGTACCGAAAATATTCAAAAAGAAATAAATGATAATTAAAGTACGAAAACAAAATAAATATTCAAGATTTATATTATTTATATAATAACTTAAAGTACTAATTAGTGTTTCGAAATTCATCATTTTGAAAGAAATACAAAGAAATAAGGAAATAAACGAAAAATAAAGAAAATTAGTATTCTACTCGCAACCCTCTTGCAGATCGGGATCTGGATTTTGGTCATCTTGATATGAAATGGTTAAATAAGGGATGAGTTACACTAGTTTAATAAGAATATCACATTATATCAACGACACAGAAATAAATATTAGTAGAAAATCAAAACAACTAATGCAGCACTTAATTTAAACCAATACATTTATTAAAAATAAAACCATTTACCATCCACTTACCGCAGTGAGATTTATAAAAACAACCTATAGATACAATAATATAGTACTTATCATGATTTTATATGCAATTGGTAACATGCACACATTATAAATCCATATTCAATAAATCAAACAACAATCTTTCCTTTTATTGGCCTATTGGTATCCATGAGGGTTCATAGAGATGTCCTCGTTACGCGTTAATCATTTCCTTCAATATTCTCAATTTAAGGGCCGTCCCCATACCTCGTCCGGTATGAGCGCTAAACTACTAAATCTCAATATCCTATCCGATATGAGGGTGAAACAGACCATCCCCATACCTAGTCCAGTATGAGTGCCAAATTACTAAGTCTCGATACCCCGTCTGGTATGAGACAATGTTCACGGTAGGGTTCCCTACTGTACCCGGTCCGTCCACCATCTCCCATGATATACAGTAAGGCTATCATTTCATCCATTCACTTAATCACACAATTTTCCGTTTTTCTTTAGTTTTCATTTTTTCAATTCAATGGCAATCACATAAATCAAACAATACATGCATTCAAAGCTATAAAATCAATCAATAAGGTACTATCATGCATTTAAATTATAAAAACAATCAATAGAACAATATTAGATAATTTCTGGTTCTGACTCCATTAGTAATCCATAATTAATTATGAACATTTTCTAAATTGTAACAAAATACCGTATTTATTGTTAATTATACTTCAACTCTATACCAAAGAATAGGGTGAGGGATTCTTACTCAATTTGGTGTCCGAAAAGCTAAACTATTTACTGCGCCTATAGGCGGTTCCTGGGTTCCCTGAATTTTTTTTCGGGAATCAAAACGCACTATAAGTACCTATAAATGTCCCAAACAAATCCAAAATCAGTCTCAGGGCCCACTTTGGCCAATTCTGGAATTCTAGCACGGTGGCTCTGCCGTGTTCCGGTGACGGCGCCGCCGCCCGCAGCGGTGGTCGGCTATTTTCGGTCGAATTCGGCTGATTTCAAATCAATCCCTGCAAGAAAACATGCTAAGGGGCCTCGGTTGGCAAAAAAAACACAAAAAAACTGAAACTCACTGGCGATGGGGCTCTTCGGTGGGGCGGCTCCTTCGGCTCACGTTGTGATTAGATGTTTTGCTCTAGTTAACCTATAGAGAAGGAAATGGTAATCACAACAATTAAAAAATTATGCAAACGGGAATTAGAAAAGGCCTCATCGGAGGCGTTTTGTGGAATTTCTCGCGGCGGCGCCGCCAGGTTTGCCCACGTTTTTCGACTAATCAGCCAGTTCTTTTGCTCTGATTTGGCCATGAGAGTCTTTAAAATTAAATTTTGAGCAAGGGAGAAAAGTTTCACCTCTTTTGGCAGTCGGAAAGGGCTCTAGCGCGGCGGCGGGTGGCGGCGGTCTCCTTCCCGGTAACTGAGTCTTCTTCTCCGGCGATGGGGTCTGGCGGTTAGGGTTAGGGTTTGGTGTGAATGGAGGGTTATTTATATTCGTTCTTTTCTATCTGGGCCATCCATCGCGTTTGATCTTGACCGTCCGGTCGTGATTAAATAGAGAGTGAATCTATACCGTTAATCACGATCCAATCTGGACCATTCATCACGATCTAATTTGGGTCGTCTGATTACGTTCAAATCTGACCCTCTGATCACGTTCAAATCTGACCGTCTGATCGCATTTGGGGAGGAAACACATATGGGTCATTCGTGCACGCGGGAACGGATCTGAACCTTTTTTATTGCAGGCACGCGGATCGCCCGCGTGTCTTCCCGTGTGTCACCGCACCAGCGTCCTCTGCCACGCGGCGCATCCTGATTAGTCGAGGTTGCTGACCGGGCATCTTACGTGGTGAAACTTTTCTAAATTATATTTTGACTATTGGTTTCTGATTTTTCTTTCAAAAATACCCCCCATAACCCAAATTTTCACCATTTTTTCTCCAAAATTATTTTCAATTTAATTCTCCATCAATTTTACTTCATTTTTACTCTAAATTAAAATTAAAAAATTAAAAAATTAAGAAATTATATTTATAATTAAATCCTAAATTATAAAAAATTAATTTAGGGTGTTACAACTCTCCTCGTTTAAAAGAAATTTGGTCCCTCAAATTTGTCTTTCTCACTCTCAATCAAATAGCTAGGGATATTTGGCTCTGAAGTCTAATTCTAGCTCCCATGTTGTCTCTCTCGGTGTGTGATTCTGCCATAGGACCTTAACAAATGGAATTTTCTGGTTGCAAATTAATCTGCTCTTTCGGTCCACAATATCGATCAATACTTCTTCGTAGGACAGATCCTCCTAGAATGAAAGAGGCTCGTGGGCCAAAATCTGAGAGAGGTCCGGGTTGTACTTGCGTAACATGGACACATGAAACACATTATGGATCCTGAAAAGTTCTGGAGGCAGTGCCAGTCTCTAAGCGACAATACCAATTCTATTTAAGATTTCGAATGGTCAAATAAATCGGAGATTCAGTTTCTCTCTCTTGCCGAATCTATTGATTCTCTTGAAATGAGTGACCTAAGGAACACCTGATCGCCTTTCTCAAATTCCAAATCTCTCCTCCGGGTGTCCACACAACTCTTCTGCTTGCTCTGAGCCGTCTAAATGTTCTTCATGATCTCAACTATTTTGGATGTAATCTCCTTTACCAGATCTGGGCCAAACAGTTTTCTATCACTCATTTCCTCCCAACAAATCGGTGATCTGCATGGGCGCCTATATAACGCCTCATACGGAGCCATGCCAATACTTGTTTGGTAGCTGTTGTTGTAGGCGGACTCTATTAGGGGTAGATAGTCATCGCAATGGCCCCCGAAGTTAAGAACATAAGCTTATAGTATATCCTCAAGTATGCGGATTTGTCCTTTCTGACTACCCATCGGTTTGAGGGTGGAATGCAGTACTAAGGGACAATTTCATTCCCATGGCTTGCTGAAGGCTAGACCAAAATTGAAAAGTGAACCTGGGGCCCCTGTCGAACACTACTATCACTGGCACTCTATGTAATCTGACTACTTTCAAGATATACATTCTTGCCAACTTGTCCAAGAATCGGTCATCCTGATGACCAAGAAGTGGGAAGACTTGGTAAGCCAGTCAACAATTACCCAGATGACATCATGTCCTGAGCGTGCCTTAGGTAATCCTGTCATGAAGTCCATGGTGATATGTTTCCACTTTCACTTCGAGATTGATAATGGCTGAAGTAGCCCACTTGGGTGTTGAT
This sequence comes from Carica papaya, assembly GCF_000150535.2. The sequence continues at coordinate 2,695 of NW_019013847.1, read as the reverse complement.
GTTCTGTCTTAAGCTGCTGACATACCAAACACTTAGAAACAAAGTTAACTATATCTTTTTTCATCCCATTCTACAAAAATTGGGGTCGCATACTTTGGTACATCTTAGTACTTCCGGGATGCATGACAAACTTTGAGCTATGGGCCTTTGTCATAATATCCCTTTTTCACTCACTGTCACCTAGAACACACACTTTGTCCTGGAATTTGAGTAACCCATCGGTGGAGACTCGGAATTCTGGGTTAACTCTCTGTTCTGCATCTTTCTTGAGGGCTGCTACAGTGGAATCGGCAGATTGAGCTTCCTATATTCTCTGGATTAACTCAGTCTGAACAGTCAGGTGACCCAAATATGTGACTCTCTTCAGGTCCTGAAGTCGCACCTGCTGTGCGGCCCTTATCTGCATGCATTCTAAAACCATCAAATGGGCTAATGTACCTGCACTTTTCCTGTTGAGCGTGTCAGCTACCACGTTGCTCTTATCCGAGTGATACAAGATGTCGCAATCATAGTCATTAAGAAATTCTATCTACCTTCTCTAATACATGTTGAGATCCTTTTGAGTGAATATATGTTTCAAACTCCTGTGATCGGTATATATCTGAAAGGTCTCCCCATACAAATAATGGTGCCAAGTTTTTAAGGCGTATATGATTGCAGCAAGCTCTAAGTCATGGGTGAGATAGTTTTTCTCATGACTCTTCAACTGTCTGGACCAATAGGATATGACCTGTTCATAATGCATTAAAACACAATCCAAACCTAGGTAGGAGGCATCACTGTAAACTGTATATCCACTCGATCCACTCAGTAAGGCCAACACAAGTTCAATAGTCAGCTACTTCTTTAGTTCTGAAAAACTTCTTTCACAATTCTCGTTCCACTCAAAATTGACATTCTTCTTTATGAGCTGAGTCAGAGGAGCAACTAGACTAGAAAACCATTCCACGAACTTGTGGTAATAACCTGTCATCCTCAGAAAGCTACGGGTCTCCTTAACTGATGTCAAATTTTTTCAATCGAGCACTGCTTTCACCTTTTCGGGGTTCACTGACACTCCATCCTTTGATATGATGTCTCCCAAGAAGGTAGTCTACTTAAGGCAGAACCCACACTTACTCAACTTTGCATACAGCTTCTTTTCTTTGAGAACCTGCAAAACTTGAGTCAGATGGTGAACGTGTTCCTCTCTACTTTTTGAATAAACCAAGATATCATCGATAAACACAATAACAAACTGATACAGGAATTATCTGAAAATCATGTTCATCAAGTCCATAAAGATGGCTGGAGTGTTGGTTAGTTCAAATGGCATGACTAGGAACTTATAGTGCCCGTACCTAGTTCGAAAGGCTGTCTTGGGGATGTTTTCTGCCTTGATTTTACCTGATGGTAACTTGAACGTAGATCTATTTTGGAGAAGACCTAAGCACCCTGCAACTAATCAAAAAGGTCGTCAATCCTGGGGAAGGGATACTTGTTCTTGATTGTGACCCTGTTCAGACATCTGTAATCAATACATAACATCAACGTCTCATCAGTGTTTCTTGCAAATATAACTCCGGCACCCTAATGAGACACACTATGTCAGATGAATCCACTGTCCTGCAGTTCAATGATTTGTTTCCTCAGTTCCTCCATCTCAACACGGCTCAGTAAGGAGCAACCGAAATAGGCTGGGTGTCTGGCTAAAAGTCTATGGTGAATTCGACTTCCCTGTCCACTGGCAGTTTAGGTAATTCATCCGTAAACACATCTGAAAAAGTCTCAAACTACCGAAATCTCTTGAATAAAAATTTATTTCTTAAGTTTGCCTTGTTAAAGAAAACAGCTAGGTTAAAGCATTCGATAATAAGAAAATTTGCCATAAGAAAAACAAATGTGAAACAATTTTATTAATTTATAAATGACTCTTCATTAGAAGGGTTGAATACAACTTTCTTACTAAAATAATCTACAATAACGTGATATACCGTTAGGCAGTTCATTCCTAAGATTACATTAAAGTCCTCTGTATCAATTTCTATTAGATCTACACTCAATTTTCTATCTACTATATCTATGATACAGGCCCTATATACAACCTCTCTTAGCAATGTCCTACTCTCGGAAGTAGATACGAATAACATATAATAAAGTTTTTCAGACAGTACATTTAATTTTGATGCAAAAACATGTGAAACGAATGAATGCGATGCACTAGTATCAATCAAAACATGAGCAAGATGGTTACAAATAATGTACATACCATGTACCACGTCCGGGTTGGCTTTTGCATCCTACTGTGTGTGATTGTAAGCTCGGCCCTGAACAGGAGGTCTAACTTGGTTCTGGTTCCTCGAGCACTCCCTCGTATAATGTTGGGCACTACCACATATGCGGCAGGTGTTTTTGAGGCGATAGTAGGGTCAATCTCCATGATCCTTGCCACAATGCTGACAGATCTTGCCACATCCTACTGCAGGAACCTGAGGGGGAGTTTGAGTCATCGGCATGGGTCTTTTGTTATGTTGAACAGGTGCAGTAGGTGCTGATATGCGGTGTGGAGCTGAGGGCTTGAGGTTCTCTACTACCTGAGGGAAGGTGTGAAGACTCCTCTCTGCTAACTGTGTCTTGGCCAGAACAGCCGAATAAGTATTGAGCTCAAGCAGAAACAACTGCTATCTAATCTCAGGACGGAGGCCCCACTCGAACT
>NW_019013846.1:0-13450 GCF_000150535.2 Carica papaya | reverse complement strand
TATATTAAATAAAATAAAAGTATAGATTGGGACTCTAAATTTATGTGTGGTCAAGTCTGATGACTACTGTACACCCAAATTTTTTTTTATTTTTTATTTTGTTTTGTATATATAGAATTATTAGAATTATTTTATTTTAATTTTTTCTTTTATTTATTCATTTAAGTAATAATATAAATGTTTTAATTTAGTTTAATTTAATTTAATGGGAAATAGAAATAATAATAATAATAAAAATCGGTAAAATTATTTTTGGGGTTTAATTGAAAACAATTTTGGGAAAAAGGGGTGAAAATTCAGATTCTGGGGGTGTTCTTGAAAAGAAAATCAGAAATCGGGGGTCAAAACGCAATTTAAAAAAATTACACCACGTCAGCAGCTCCAGCCAACCAGGACATGCCGCGTTGGAGAGATGCTGACGAGGAAAGGCCACGCGGAACGAGCCACGTGGGCGATCTGTGTGTGCGCGATCGGACGGCTGAGATCTGATCCCGCGTGCACGGACGTCCTAGATCAAATACGCGCACGGACAGCCCAGATTGCATGCGTGCGAACGGCCCAGATTGAATCATTCACGGATGGCCCAGATTATATCACGATAGACGGTTCAGATTCATTTCCAATTTAATTACGATCGGACGACCCATATTAAATCGTGATGGACGGCTCAGATTAAAAGGGGAGGGTTATAAATAATCTCATCCACACCCAACCCCAAACCCTAGCTGCCAGAACCCTCGCTGGAGAAGACAGCCCAGCCACTGGAGGAACCGACCGCCGCCACCTGCCGTCGCACTGAAGCACCTTTCGGCCGCCAAACGAGGAAAAATTTTTACCCTTGGCTTGATTTTCGATGCTGAACCCACTCGTGGCCAAATCGGAGCCAAACCACTGGCCAATTGACTGAAAAACACCGCCGAAGCCCAGCGGCGCCGTCGCGGGTTTCCTCAGTTTTTACATCCGATGAGGCCCTACCCGATTCTCGTTCGATGTAATTTTTACACCACTGTAACCACCGTCCTTTTTTCTATAGGTTGACCAGAGCAAAACACCAAACCGCGACTCGCGCCGAAGAAGCCGCCGCACTCGATAGCTCCGTCGCCAATAAGTCTCAATTTTTTGGATTTTTTTGGTCCACCGAGGGCCCTGGGGATTTTTTTATCACAAGAACTAATGCAAGTTTGGCCGAATTATGCCAAAAACGGCCAAAAATGGCCAACCGAGGCGGATCCCGCCGTGGGCGGCGGCGCCCACGCTGGAGCATGACGGAGTCACCGTGCCGAAATTCTGAATTAGCCGAATAGGCCCTGGGTCTTATTTGGGAATTTTTGGGGACATGTGCAGGTACCGGAAGTGTGTTTCAGTTTTTGAGAAAAAAATTTAGGAAATCTAGGGACTGCCCGTAGGAGTAGTGAGAACCCGATTTTAAACTCCGAAATAAGTAAGGATCCCTCACCCTATTTTCTATCACGCATTAAAGCTTAATAATTGATAAAACGGTATTTTATGAATTAATAGATATGTATAGTTAATTGAGATTGCTAATGGGACCCGAACCTGATATATTTGGCGGTCTGTTCCTGTTTGATTTATTTTATAGTCTAAATGTAGTATAGTATTTGATTGATTATTCTGTGGTTTCGTATGCATGAATCACTGTTTAATCTATTATGGTGTGAATTATTGTGAACCCGATGTTGTGTTGCCTGGTTTTGTGTGTATTACTGGTTTACGTATTCATGTTGATTGGGTAATTGAGACTAAGAAAAATAAAAAGGGTATGTGAATTTATAAATGGATAAGTCGACAGCCTCACTAGATATACTGAGAGATGGTGGACGGACCGGGTCCATAGGGAACCCTACCGGGAATGTGGTCTCTCATATCGGATGGGGTATGGAGACTTTAAATATTTTGGCACTCATACCGGACGAGGTATGGGGACGGCCCGCTTCACCCTCATACTGGACGGGGTATTGAGGTTTATGGTTTTGTCGCTCATACTGGACGGGGTATGGGGACGGCCCTGGAATTAAGGTGAATGGTTCACGTGTAGCGGGGACCCCTATGGATCCCCATGGATACTAATAGGCTGATAAAGGAGAAAATTTGTTGCCTGATGATTAAAATACAAAAGTATGATATGTGTTATGTTACAGAGTATGCATGATCTTATGATGTTTATAATGTTGTTGTTTTCATAAGTTGTTTTCATGAATCTCACCGAGGTAAGTGGACAATAAAGGGTTTTATTATTGATAAATGAATTTGTTATAAATTATGCTCTATTGGTCATTTTTTTTTCTACCAACCTTTACTTCTGTGACAGTGAGATAATATGACATCTTTACTGGGCTAGTGTAGCTCATTCCTTACTTAATCATTTCATATCAAGAGGACTTGGTTCCCGAGCCCATTCCGCAGGAAGACGGCGAGTAGAAGCCTAAGAATTTATTAGTTTCCTTATAGTATTCATTCATAGTATTTCCTTTAGTTAGTTTATTCTTTTATATCTTTAATATGTTTTGATTATTGTGTAAGGGATGTTAATCATAATCTATTTTATTTTGCTTCCGCACTTAGGATAAATATATACATTCCTTTTAATTTTCCGGGTCGTTACAGTTGGTATCAGAGCTGTGTTCCTCGGACTCGTCCCTTACACAATAATATTTAGAGAAAATACCAACCGATTTATCGTTACTCAACCCTTTCTTGTGAAATGTAGGTGCAGAGAGATGAGGAGAGGAAGACCCCCACTAAACCGAGCAGCTCGGGATGATTCACTTTGGGAAAATGTAGACATAATATTTGAGATGCTAGAAAGGATCATTGCTGCCCAACAAGGCCGAAAGAAGAGAAGGGAGTTACCCGACCCTCCCCCACTACCACAGGTTGAGCCACCGCTACAGTGAGCGGATCCCGAGCCACCCTGGCACGAGCCTGCTCCTCCAAAGTACCCCCCGGCACCACCGCCGCAGTATAATCCAGTGCCCCTATTATATCAGCAGGTGCCACCACAGGGCCCCCCAGTGTATCCTCCGCCCAGCTCAGCCCCTCTTCCACGGGACCCAACTCCTTCCCTGATTGACCCGGGCTATGTAGAGAGGTACAGGAGACTGAATCCTTCCACTTTTACAAGGGAGTCCTCTTTCGAAGATGCCCAGTACTAGTTGGCAGAGACAGAGAAGGCTTTCAAGACATTAGGAGTGGTTCCCGAGCAGAGGGTTACCCTTGCTTCCTACATGCTAGTGGGGGAAGCAGGTCGTTGGTGGGAGCTCAAGCAGACCACCCTGCCTACACTAGTCACTTGGGAGCAGTTCTTAGCAGCCTTTCATGCAGAGTACCTCCCCGAGCACATCCGACATCTAAAGGAGATGGAGTTTGTCCAGTTGGTCCAGAGAAACATGACGGTATCGGAATATGCTCGTAATTTCCTAGAGCTGGGCCGATACTCCCCTGAGACATTGATAGATGAGGGCAGGAAGGCTAGGAAGTTCCAGTGGGGCCTCGGCCCAAAGATCAAGCAGCACTTATTGGTAATAGAGCTCAAGACATATTCAGCCGTTTTGGCAAAGGCGCAGATCGTGGAGAGGAGTTTCAACACCCTTTCTTAGTCAGCAGGGAGTCACAGACCCTCAGCCCCACCTCACAGACCAGCACCTACTGCACCTGTCCAACAAAATAAAAGGCCCAGACTGGCGATCCAGGCTCCCTTTCAGGCTCCAGGGGCAGCACGTGGCAAGATCTGTCAGCACTGCGGTAGGGATCACGGGGACCGACCATGCTATCACCTCAACAACACCTGTTGCATATGTGGTAGTGCCCAGCACTATGCAAGAGAGTGCCCGAGGAACCAGAACCAAGTAAGACCTCCTTTTCAGGGTAGGGTTTACAACATCACACAGCAAGATGTCAATGCCGACCCGGACGTGGTACAGGGTATGTACACTATCTGTGACCATATTACTCATCTTTTATTTGACACTGGTGCATTGCATTCATTTGTTTCACATGTTTTTGCATCCAAACTTAATGTATCACCTGATAAACTTGATTCAATGTTGTTTGTGTCCATTGCTGGGATGAAACACTATTAGGGAAAGTTGTCTACAAGGCTTGTGCCGTGGAGATAGCAAATAGGAAACTGAGTGTAGACCTAATAGGGTTAGACACGGGGGATTTTGATGTAATTTTAGAGATGGATTGGCTAGCAGCATATCACGCCACCATAGATTGCTTTAACAAGAAGGTTGTATTTAATCCTCCTAATGAGGAGCCATTTACAAATTAATAAAATCATTTGGTACTTATTCCTTGATGGCAAGTTTCCTTAATTTTTAAGTACATTAACCTTTCTATTTTCTCTAACTAGGCAAGCCAAAGAAGAAAATTTGTATCCAAGAGATTCCGGTAGTCCGAGACTTTCCAGATGTGTTTCCAGACGAACTACTCGGGCTGTCAGTGGACAGGGAAGTTGAGTTCACTATAGACCTACAACCAGGCACCCAGCCCATTTCGGTTGCTCCTTACCGCATGAGCCACGTTGAGATGGAAAAGCTGAGGAAACAGATCACTAAATTGCAAGACAGTGGTTTTATTAGACACAGGGTCTCCTTGGGGTGCCAGAGTCACTTTTGCCAGAAAAGGAGATGGGTCGTTGAGACTGTGTATTGATTACAGAAGATTGAACAAGGTCACAATCAAGAACAAATATTCCCTTCCCAGAATTGACGACCTCTTCGATTAGCTACAGGGTGCGTAGGTCTTCTCCAAAATAGACCTGCGATCAGGTTACCATAAAGTGAAAATAAGAACAGAAGACATCCCCAAAATGACCTTTCGAACCAGCTACGGACACTATGAGTTCCTGGTCATGCCATTTGAGCTAACCAACGCCCCAACCATCTTTATAGATCTGATGAACAGGGTCTTCAGAGAATTCTTGGATCAATTTATTATTGTGTTCATCGATGATATCTTGGTCTACTCAAAAAGCAGAGAAGAGCATGCTCACCATCTAGCCCAAGTTTTGCAGGTCCTCAGAAAAAAGAAGCTATATGCAAAGTTGAGTAAGTGTGGATTCTGACTTGAGCAGACCGCCTTCCTAGGACACATCATATCGAAGGAAGGAGTATCAGTGAATCCCGAAAAGGTTGAAGTGGTACTTGGCTGGGAGAAGTTGACATCACTTAAGGAGATCCGTAGCTTTCTGGGAATGGTAGGTTATTACCGTGGGTTCGTCGAAAGATTCTCTAGTCTAGCGGCTCCCCTAACCCGAATCACAAAGAAGAATGCCAAGTTTTAGTGGAATGAGGACTATGAGAGAAGTTTCTCAGAATTAAAGGAGCGGCTGACCACTGCACCCGTGCTGGCTTTACCGAGTGGATCGGGGGAATATACAGTTTATAGTGATGCCTCCTATCTAGGCCTGGGTTGTGTCCTAATGCAGCATGGGAAGGTCATAGCTTATGGGTCCAGACAGTTAAAGAATCATGAGAAGAATTATCCAACCCATGACTTGGAACTTGCCGCAATCATATACGCCTTGAAAACCTGGCGCCATTATTTATACGGAGAGACCTTCCTGATCTATACCGATCATAAGAGTTTGAAACACATATTCACTCAAAAGGATCTCAACATACGTCAGAGAAGGTGGATGAAACTCCTTAAGGACTATAATTGTGATATCTTGTATCATCCGGGTAAGGGCAACGTGGTGGCAGATACTCTCAGCAGGAAAAATGCAAGTATCTTAGCCCATTTGATGATTTCAGAACGCAGGCAAATTGATACTACACAACAAGTTCGGTTTCAGGACCTGAAGAGAGTCGCATATTTAGGCCATCTGACCATCCAACCCGAGTTAATACAGAGATACGGGAGGCTCAGTCAGTCGACCCTGCCCTAGTAGCCCGCAAGAATGATGCAGAAAAAGTAGTGAGCTTAGAATTCTGAGTCTCTGCCGATGGGTTACTCCGGTTTCAGGACAGGGTGTGTGTCTTAAATGACAGTGAGTTGAAGAGAAACATCATGACAGAGTCCCATAGCTCGAAGTTTGTCATGCATCCCAGAAGCACCAAAATGTACCAAAGCATGCGACCCTGATTTTGGTGGAATGGGATGAAGAGGGAAATAGCTGACTTTGTATCAAAATGCTTGGTATACCAGCAGGTCAAGGCAAAGCATCAACGCCTAGGCGGGTTACTTCAGCCTTTACCGATCCTGGAGTGGAAGTGGGAACATATCACCATAGACTTCGTAACAGGATTACCCAAGGCACGTTCAGGACATGACGCCATCTGGGTAATTGTTGACCGGCTTACCAAGTCTTCCCACTTCCTAGCCATCAGGATGATCAATCCCTTGGACAAGTTGGCAAGAATGTATATCTGAGAAATAGTCAGATTGCATGGAGTTCCAGTGACAGTGGTATCCGACAGGGACCCTAGGTTCACTTCTCGGTTTTGGAGTAGCTTTCAGCAGGCCATGGGAACAAAGCTGTCTCTCAGTACTGCCTTCCATCCTCAGACTGATGGATAATCAGAAAGGACAATCCGTACACTTAAGGATATGCTTCGAGATTCTGTCCTTGACTTTGGGGGACCATTGGGATGACCATCTACCCCTGATAGAATTTGCCAACAACAACAGCTACCAAGCGAGCATTGGTATGGCTCCGTATGAGGCGTTATATGGGCGCCCATGCAGATCGCCAATTTGTTGGGAAGAAGTGGGCGACAGAAAATTATTCAGCCCGGAGTTTTTGGAGGAGACCACGTCTAAAATAGTTAAAATCAAAAAGAACATTCAGACGGCTCAGAGCAGACAGAAAAGTTATGCGGACACTTGGAGAAGAGATTTAGCGTTTGAGCAAGGCGACTGGGTATTCCTTAAGGTCGCTCCTTTCAAGGGAATTAGTAGGTTCAGCAGGAGGAAAAAACTGAACCCCCGATTTATTAGACCATTTGAAGTCTTGGACATGATTGGTACTGCCTCCTACAGACTAGCATTGCCTCCAGAGCTCTCCAAGGTCCACAATGTGTTCATGTGTACATGTTACGTAAGTACAACCCGAAACCCTCTCATGTCTTGGCTCAAGAACCGCTTCCACTCCAAGAGGACTTGTCTTATGAGGAAGTACTAGTCGGTATCACAGACCGAAAGAGCAAAATACTCCGCAACCGGAAAATATCATTTGTAAAGGTCGTGTGGCATAACCACATGCCAAGGGAGGGTATCTGGGAGCTAGAATCAGACTTTAGAGCCCAGTATCCCGATTTGTTCGACTAGTAGTAAGAGACGAATTTGAGGGACCAAATTTCTTTAGGGTGGGAGAGTTGTAACACCCAAATTTTATTTTTTTATTTTTTTATTTTTTTTTTGTTATTATTATTAGAATTATTATAATTTATTTTTATTTTAATTTTTTTTATTTATTCTTTTAAGTAATAATATAAATATTACAGGTTGACCAGAGCAAAACACCTAATCGCAACTAGTGCCGGAGAAGCTGCCGTACCCGAGAGCTCTACCACTGGTAAGTCTCGGTTTTCTAGATTTTTTTGGCCCACCGAGGGTCCTAGGGGTGTTTTATCATTGGAACCAATACAAATTTGGCCGAATTCGGCTAAAAATGGCTAGAAACGGCCAACCCGAGGCGGATCACCGCTGTGGGCGGCGGCACCATCGCCGAAGCACGGCGGAGCCACCGTGCCAGAATTTTGAAATTTGCCGAATAGGCCCTGGGTCTAATTTGGGGCTTTTTGGGGACATGTGCAGGTACCGTGAGTGTGTTTCAGTTTCTGGGAAAAAAATTCAGGGAATCTAGGGACTGCACGTAGGCGCAGTGAGAACCCGATTTCAGACTCCAAAACAAGTAAGGATCCCTCACCCTATTTCCTATAACGCATTAAAGCTTAATAAATGATAAAACAGTATTTTATGAATTAATAGATATGTATAATTAATTGAGATTGTTAATGGGGACCGAACCTGATATATTTGGTGGTCTGTTCCTGTTTGATGTATTTTACAGTCTAAATGCAGTGTAGTATTTGATTGTTTATTCTGTGGTTTCATATGCATGAATCGACGTTTAATCTATTATGGTGTGAATTATTGTGTTCCCTAGTTTGGTGTGCGTTACTGGTTTACGTATTCATGTTGATTGGCTAATTGAGACTAAGAAAAATAAAAAGGGTATGTGAATTTATAAATGGATAAGTCGACAGCCTCACTGGATATCTTGGGAGATGGTGGACGGACCGGGTCCATAGGGAACCCTACCGAGAACGTAGTCTTTCATATCGGACGGGGTATGGAGACTTATTATTTTGGCGCTCATACCGGACGGGGTATGGGGATGGCCCGCTTCACCCTCATATCGAACGGGGTATTGAGGTTTATGGTTTTGGCGCTCATACTGGACGGGGTATGGGGATGGCCCTGGAATTAAGGTGAATGGTTCACGTATAGCGGGGACCCCTATGGATCCCCATAGATACTAGTAGGTTGGTAAAAGAGGAAATTTGTTGCCTGATGATTGAAATACAAAAGTATGATATATATTATGTTACAGAGTGTGCATGATCTTATGATGTTTATAATGTTATTGTTTTCATAAGTTGTTTTCATGAATCTCACCGATGTAAGTGGACAGTAAAGGGTTTTATTATTGATAAATGAATTTGTTATAAATTATTCTCTATTGGTCGTTTTTGTTTTCTACTAACCTTTACTACTGTGACAGTGAGATAGTGTGACATCTTTACTGGGTTAGTGTAGCTCATTCCTTACTTAACCATTTCAGATAAGGAGGACTTGGTTCCCAAACCCGTTCTGCAGGAAGACAGCGAGTAGAAGCCTAAGAATTTATTAGTTTTCCTTATAGTATTCATTCATAGTATTTCCTTTAGTTAGTTTATTCTTTCATATCTTTAATACATTTTGATTATTGTGTAAGGGATGTTAATCATAATCTATTTTATTTCGCTTCCGCACTTAGAATAAATATATACATTTTCTTTTAATTTCTGGGGCCGTTACAACTACAATACTGTTTAGGTAGACTAAATAATAGATAAAGCTATCATGTAATAAAATATAAAAATTCAAGGCCATTCATATCAAAGTTGAGAATAATAAAAATGATACGATTTAAATCCTTTAAACTTACTATCTCATAGCATTGATTAATATTTAAACCAAAAACATTGAAACAATCAAAGATAAACCACATATATTAAATATGACAACATAAAACCTATAAAAGGAATTAATTTAGTAATTATTTAATTGTGTAATTCATGTAAATAATTTGATTGGCAGCCAATTCTCCAGGTTAGGTTGTTAAAAACAAATTCTAAAAATTAGGATATTTATTAGAATTAGAATATTTGACTAGTCATTGCTTATGATTATACATATATATATAAATACATCACTTTTATTCATTGGAAGTCAAACCATTATTTTCAATTCCATATGATATCAGAGCTACCACGGTCTTGTCATGTTTCTTATATTCTCCACATTCTTCTTCAATCACAGTGGCTTTTGAAGACATCTCTACATCTTCCACTAGTCATACCATCATTCAAAATATCCAATCATCATTGGCTCCATTGGCAACATGTCCTGTTACTTCTTGGTTATTTGATAATGGAGTGTGTACCATGTCACTGTAGACTTGAATAATTTTTCACTTCACTCTCCTTATGTAGGATTTGAAAATGTCATGATCGGTGACAGCATGGGTCTTCACATTATCTATACTGGTTCTGCTACTCTTTCTACCCTTACTCGTATATTTAATTTACACAATTAAATAATTAATAAATTAATTTCTCTAATATCCTGGTCCTCTAAAAAATAATGCACGGTTGCACGATCCTCCACTGAAGCTGAATATCATTATGTTGTTGCTACAATTGTTGGGTTACGTCAGATTTGTTCTCTTCTACCTGAGCTTGACATTTATATTCCTGATGCTCCAGTTATCTATTGTGATGATATTGATGCAACTCATCTTTGTTCCAGTCCTGCCTTCATTCATCGATGAAACATGTTGCAATTGGTTATCATTTTATTCAGGATCAAGTCCAAAGTGTCGCTCATGTGTCTCCAGGAGATCAATTAACAGATTCTTAACCAATCCTCTTCCACGCACTTGTTTTCAACTTTTGAAGACCAATATTATACTCTTCACAGGAGCTCCATCTTGAGGGGGCATATTAGAGGAATTACTAAAGTAATTATTTAATTTTAAAATTACTGTAAATAATTTGATTGACAAAAAATCCTATAAATTAAGTGATTTACAACAAAATTCCACGAGTTAGGTTACTGATAACAAATTCCACAAATTAGATTCTTGCTTAGAATTAGAATATTTGATTGACCAATAATTATGATTGGACTTGTATATATAGCCACCTTTATTGAATCGAAATCAAGTCATTATTTTCAATTCCATAAAATCATAAGTTATTAAATTGTAATTTGTGCTTAAATTAAAAAGTACTCGAAGCTAGTAATTATTTATCATAAAACACATGGACCAAGCTTTTCATAAACATACACACAAGATATCTATCTATATATTATATTATATATAGAGTAATTTATACATAATTTCTGCCTAAATCATTCTTTTTCATGCAACTTATGTTTATTAAAAATGGAATCTAATACGACTAAATTATAATATGTTAACCTCAGGTCAAATACATCTCAAAAACATATGTTTAAGAACTCTCAACGACATAAAAAGTACAATGCAACAAATACAAATACAGCTAAATAACGTCTTTATTGAAGTGATTTAAAATCTTTCTGGAGCATAAACGACAACTTATTGAACCCTTTGTCTTGACTTACCTTATAACACTATCATTGACCATGACCAACCTTTCTTGAGTCTTTAAATCATTTTCTGGTATCTCTGGCTGCATTTTTGGGTAAAATTCCATGACGGTTGAAATTTTCCACCTCAGTCAAAGATTGACATTTTATTTTTAGTGTTTTGTGAATGTAATACTTCCATATATAAATTAAAATTAACTAAAACATTATGTTATAAATTATGAAAGTATTTTAATAAACATTTGGGGATTTAAGGTACAAATTGACTTATAATGTCAAAATATTTGCAAGAACGACGTTGCCTAGATTCAACATTGCAATCTACCAACAACAGAGCAACTCTGCATTTTCTAGCTACTATAGGATACAATTCTAGAATAGATTGAGCAACCACTTCGTTACCAACCTCTTGTACTATAGGATGCAATTCTTCTTCCATAGGTTGAGCAACCACTTCATTACCAACCTCCTGTACCTAAAAGTTTAAAACCAACCTAATTAATTATACAACTTTTAATAATTAGTAAAGGGATTTACTAGGTGAAAAATAAATTAGGAATTCTTTTTCATTCTTTAAATTAATGACTCATTGAATGAATTCGTGCAATAAAAATTGCAAAAAGTTCTACTTTATTGTTAAAAATATGAGCCAAATTAGTTTACATATATATCAAACATGTAAAATCATGACAAAATTTTAAATACTGATAGAGAAATTGAATATTAACACAATACAAGTGAACTAAATATAATGCTCAAAATAGATAAAATATAATTAAAGCATAATTTTTAAAGGAGAAAAAAGGTATGCTTTAAGGAGAGACTTCTCTTAGTGTTATGTGAATCACTGTTGTTTGTTAGTGAAATGAATTAAGTAATTATTTAATTTTGTAATTTCTGTAAATAATTTGATTGAAAACAAATCTTACAAATTAGGTGATTGACAACAAATCCTACAAATTAGATTATTGATTAGAATTAGAATATTTAATTGAACAATAATTATGATTGTACATGTATATATAGCCCACCTTTATTCAATGGAAATCAAGTCATTATTTTCAATTCCATAAAATCATAAGTTGTTAAATTGTAATTTATGCTTAAATTAAAGAGTACATGAAACTAGTAATTATTTATCACGAAACACATGGACCAAACTTTTCATAAACACACACAAGATATCTACATCTATATCCATTATATTATATATAGAGTAATTTATACTTAATTTCATGCCAAATAATTCTCTTTTATGTAACTTATGTTTAATAAAATTGGCATCTAATACGGCTAAATTATAATATGTCAACCTCAGGTCAAATACGTCTAAAAAACATGTGTTTATGAACTCTCGGTGACATTAAAGGTACCATGCAACTAGTACAAATAACGTTAAGTAAAGTCTTTTGAGAAGTAATTTAAAATCATTCTTGAGCATAGACAACAGCTCATTGAACCTTTTGTTTTGATTTTGCTTGTACCTCTGAAAAATAAATAATCTAAAATAAAAAATCAGTCATACAACTAGATTGTGATTTCATTAATAAAAAGACATCAAACACAAACTTAAAACTTTAATCTAACTAGTAATTTTTTTTTCTTAACAATAATTAGATATTTGGTATTGAACTGTAATAGTCATACGTTATGGTTTTCCTATGCATAGGTCTTAGTAAATCTAAGAAGGAAAAAATATTTATAAGTTTGATAATGAATAAGTAATATTTCATTTGTTGGTTGTTACTAATGCTTATGCATATACAAAATAAGAAACTCAATTTTAGAATTGGTATTAAGTATTATTACAACAAAAATTAAAAATAACGTGCACAAAACATATTTTTACATAGGAAAAATTTTCTCAAGTATAAAGTATGGCTTTATTTAACCTTAATGACACGAATAACAAAATTCAAAGTTTTTAAGTATCATAGAACATTATCTTAGTAGTTGTACTACTTAGCAGCTAAGCTTTAAAAGGCTTAGGGGGGAATTGTATGCTCCCTTACTCAAGATTGTTATCAGTTCATCTAGTAGAACTAAATTTGCTATAAGTTCATCCAATAAAAATTGTAAAAAGTTCTACTTTATTGTTAAAAATATGAGCAAAATAAGTTTACATTTATATAAAAGTTGTAAAATCATGACAAAATTTTAAACACTGATTGAGAAATTGAATATCAACACAATAGAAGTGAAGTAAATGTAATGCTAAAAGTAGATAAAATATAATTAATGCTTAATTTTTTAAAGGAGAAAAAAGGTCTATTTTAAGGAGAGACTTCTTTTAGTGTTATGTGAATTGTTATTGTTTGTTAAAGAAATAAAATATAACAACTCACCTCTTCTTCATTTGCTGCTTCTGAGGGTAATTCGTTTAGATCAAAATTATGCTTGAAAGGTTGATGATCATCAATAGCCTCTTCACTTGCTATTTTCGTTGTACTTGGGTACGCTAGGTTCTCTTTCTGTTTAGATCACTTGTAATGTGTTTAGATCGAAACAATATGAATATGAAGCTATTTTCTTTCAAAATATTTTAGTGGTTATATTACTTTGTTGAATGTAACCTATGTTA
>NW_019013844.1:0-17972 GCF_000150535.2 Carica papaya | reverse complement strand
AACTCCCTCTAGCCCCTTCAGCAAATGCTTTAGCCAGCCTCGCAAATTCAGTTGTTATTTGTGCATCATCAAAGCCCAGAGAACAAATCTATGCAGTGGACATAGATCCAGGAAAATGGAAGAGAAAAAAATAATGAGATATTACATCCAATATCTTATCACAATTCAATAAGGTTATAGATTAAACACATACCTGAACAATAAGCATGACCTCTGAAATATTTGCCTCAAAATCTTCAACACCAGTGACATCCACTGGTTTTCTCCCTTCTCGAACCTAGTATGAAATTTTTAGACACTGAATGTTGAATATAAGGCAAAAATTAAATTTAAGGTGCATTCATGCATTGATTCAGTAACACTTACTGTCAACTGTCGCCAGAAACCAGTATTTTTAAATCTGTTCCAAACTGGAAAGCTTGATTGTTGTATAAATTCTTGAAATATTGATGCATATTTGCAAGCAATTCTAGACACATTTGGGCAGTCCAAAGGTTCTTCAACTGCTGTCACACCCTCCCTACAAAGATTTTACATTTAACTCAACAGTGCGATGAAGGCTACTTTTAGAAACAAGTTAGTCCATATTACCTAAAGTTCCCAAGCAAGAACCCAACAGTTGGTCTACCTTGTACAGAATATCCAATGGAGAACTCACACTTGTTACGATATCCATTTACAAGGGGTGATTCAATTATACCCTCTAGTTTGCAAGGAAGACCACCTGCAGTATTTAAGAGAAGGATGTCATAGGAACCATTTAAGGAATTAACTTAAACACATGAAACATTTCATTATCTAGTAAAGAGAAGGCATCACAAGAAATGTTTAGACCAATCAAAAGAATAAAACTCTTCATGCGTGTTAGTTTCCAATTGAAGACTACTGTAATAAGCAAGTAAAATGCAATTAGTCTCCAAAAGAATATACCATAAGGTCATACCTATTTCTCTAGCCTTCAGAATCCATTCTGGAAGTGAAACCCCTTTTGGACAAGCTTTGCGTGCATTTTTAGTCTGCCAAGAAAAGTTTTATCAGCTCATTTCAAAGATTGATGATGTAACAAAATATTTAAAAAATAAAAATAAAACGAGAGCAATAGTTTCCAACAAGCTTTTTCAGCATTTGCTGTAGGGAGTTCTTTTTGTGTTCCAACTGTTCACTATATGACATGTCTGCGAGGGGAGTCACAACATCACGGCATCTTTTTGCCTTGGAGATTTTAGAATCAAGTGCAGAAACATCATCATTTGTCTCATCCTCGGCAGCATTAGATGTGACAGAATCTCCGGCCAATGAAGGCTTTACTGCAGCAGCCATTGCTGATTTGATTTTCTCATCGTAGGATCGGGGAAGGACATCCGCAACCTTTAGATTCTTGTTGCCAATAGACTTGCCTTCCAACACCTAAGAAATTGAAATTTCCAAACAGCAATCAGAAAACACTATCAGTAACTTCATGAGACATGAAGCTGTACATACAAGAGCAAAACGGGAAGCACCTCTATTGCAGTGTTCAATTGTTCTGCACTCTCAAACCCCACAAAACCAATGATCATCCCCTTCTTTTTCTTTGCGGACTTAAACTGAACTGCCTGAAAAAGAAAACAACCCATTAAAATATTCCTTGTAACTACCAGTTTTCTGTCTAATAATATAGTCAAAACGTGCCGCATATATGCATATAAATATATGTACACACAAACACATACATATACACACATGTATTTGTTTATCTAGGATGGAGACTTGCGTATGCATATAGATTTAAGTTATTAGTTTCTCACACAATGATTTTACTGAAATAATGCATGTACATGCATAATTTATACAACTTAATGTATTGATATACATTATTTCCTCCATCATCATCTTCAAGATAACAAGTACTAAAATAACATGAAACAAGAAGGCAACCAAAAAAAATAAAAGATAAAAAACAGAAAACACTGAGAGGTCCCTTACCTGCTCCTTAAGAAACTTCCTCAACTGATCTGAATCCCATTTCCTTGGTAAATGCACCAGACATTTACTAAACCCAGGATCCAAGACGCACTCACTATTATCACCACCACCACCACCATCACCATCATCGTCCACCATTTCCGTCATCAAAACCTCGTCCTCTTCCTCTCCCCCAGCCTCGCAGTTCGCACTATTCTCAGTCTTCCTAGCCTTTCTCGCCCGCTCGGATGTCGGGTCCCACGTATTATCAGGACGGAGACGGAGCTCCTCCTCGCCGTGAGCGTACCTGCAGGAGCTTCCGTGGCTGCAGGATCCCGAGTTCCGCCTGAAGTACGAGCAGAGGCTGGTCTTCCATAAGGGGTGAAGCGTGGAGTCTGATGATACGGTTTGATTCGCAGATTGCTCTCCCTCCGCCTCCTCGTCTTGGTCGCGTTTTCGCTTTTCGCCAACTGGATTGGCATCGTCGGTCAGTTGAGGATCGGACTGCGGGATTTCGGCAGGGGGATTTGTGGCCGGGTCTAGGGTTTGGACTGCAGAGAGTTGGTTATCGGGAGATGGCTCCATGGATGATTTGAGATTGGAGTTTGGGGGCGCCGATAATGGAGTAGTCAAGTAACTGGTTTTGGGCTAGTGGCCTTTTTTGGCGGTATACTTGCGAAATGTGAACACTTGAAACCGTAGTGGTTTATATACCACCCTTTATTTGTATTTTTGGGTTAAGTTTTTTAAATTATTATTATTATTATTTAATTTTTAGCAGTTAACCTGCTCATTTTGCCATTTAAAAAGTGTCAAATTTCAAATAGGTTGGCCTCTAACAAAAGGTTTAAGCAAAAAAATTGTTAGCCTCTAATAAAGGTGTCAAATATATAAAATAGTCTTTTTTCGTATCAACATGCAAACTGGGCCTCCCCTGCATGCAACAGTGTATGATCGAGTTCGAGTCTCGAATCCACATTTTCGTAAAAAACAAGTAAAAGTACTAATCGTTCTAAACTATTTTTAATATATGGTCGACCCATATAAAGAAGAGCATCATTACAAAATTATCTTGACATTGTCAGATTCTTTAATAATATATTCAAGTCGACCTCAGAACCATAAGATGCATAAGCCAACCATGAATGTTACTCCTAATCAGGCCTTGACCACAGTAATTTCCAACCAAAATTTCATAACTAAACCATACAGTCAAGCATGGAGATGAAGCAAAAAGCAAAGGAAACCATCTTGACAGGATCATACGTAGGGTGCTCAAAAACAGTTTGTGCTTCCTTACCGAATATCATTTTCCAACGTACTTGTATTTTACATTACTTTGTTTTTGCCTTGAATAAAGACCGCAGAAGGCTGCAAATCACCATTATAAATAGGGATCACCACCGGAATGAACTGAACTGATAGGGCATTATATTACATTAATAAAGAAAGTCAGCAGCTCCAATCCAGGATTTGACCAGCCGTCAGAAAGTATGTCTTTTGCAAAACAGGTAATATAGACCATCAGCTCATGTTTATAATTGAAAGAAAAGGAGATGAATGACCCCAACTGCGTACAAAAATCAATCACAGAGTCAAAAGATTTTTATTGTTTAAACTCCAACTCAAACTTTCAATCAGGTACAGAAGATAACAAATATTAAATGTAAAAGGGAGTATCACTAGATTTTATATAGAAAGAACAAAAATAAAATCAGATAGAAAACAGGAAATTTACCTTCTAGTTCCAAGAAAAGCACAAGGCTGGATGTCAAGGTTGTATTATATAAAACGTAATTCTTACTTATGTCATTTTCATGCAGTGAGTCTACAAAATATACATATACATATATAAAAAAATATATAATACAACCTAACTTCGCATGTGATATGTACAGTAAATATATATATAAAATATGAACTCAGAATTTAGAATCTAACAAAATAAAATAAAACTTCTCGAATATGCACAAAATATACTAAAACAAGAATCTTTTTATAGGTTCTACTCGTCTAACAGCGGTGCTGACTCTTCATTTTCCTATGAAAAATATGAAAGTAATATTTAATGAATTTCATCAACTCAATAAGTATTCCCATTCTTTCAACTCAGATAAAATTTCATGAAAAACAAATGGTAAGAAACAAAAGTAATAAAAATGTTTCAGTGCAAAATTCATTTTTTTATTTTTATTATTTTACATATTTCTGATCGATCTTCTGAATTCTCTCGAATATTATATACAAACCTCAAATATATATACTCATACTCTCGAAAGTCATAAATATACTCAAATATCAATCGTCATTTCGAATATAATTACACATACAAAAGATCACATATACACTTGAAAAGTTATTTTTATAATTTTATCGCGCGATGCCATTTATATCGTCATCAAGAAAAGGCGAAATAGATCCCCCTATTGCATGGATCGCATACACACATAAATTCTACAATGGCCACAACAAATAAGTTTGCTAGGTGACTCACTCTCACAAACACCTATCAAAGTTTGGATTAAGTTTCATATTTTATCCATGTGCAAGTTCACCATACTCACTGAACTTCAGCCGCACATACACTCCTCTCCTCAGTTCAGACTAAACGAAATGACATTCAGGGTCCATACTCTAATTATTCACAATTCCTCATTTCTAATTTCTTATTTATTTTACTCTTATATTAATTTCTCTGAAATTTTATTTAATTGATCATTTCACCACTATAATTGTTTCTTTTACTTTCTATTTTTTATTTTATTATTTTATTTCTTTTTCTTTTTCAAAATTTCACTTGATTAGGAATTTCTCTTAATTCTTCAATTCATATCTCATCAGAGTCCAAATATTCCTCAGTATTTTGGGTCTGTTTTTTGATTTCATCTCCTCATAATTTCAAATTGCTTAGATTCACTGGTCATAAATTTGGGTTCTACTTTTTATCGAAAATTGAGTCAATATGCGTTCAAATTTTAAATTCATAATTTTTATGAAATGAATGCACTTTTTGAAATTTAAACCCAGTTAAGATTTAAAAATACTTACGCTTTTACGTGTCTTCCCGAATCCGTCTGAATATCATAATTCCCTGTACACACGAAATAAATTAATTAATATACTTTGAAATACTAAAAATTAATTAAATCAAATCACAAGTTCTATAATACCCAAAATTATCGGGATCAGTACCCGAAAAACCTTTTGACTCCTCGTTCAGCGAATCAGATTCTTGTTTTCGAAGAATACTTTTCAGCTTCCTAAACGGTAAATCAGAATCTCAAAAGGTGATTCTGGCCTCCATTCCCGCAGAAGACCCTTCGACTTCCACGGTGGGTAGGTTTTTTCATTCCCGAGGGAACTTCCTTGGTTCCCACGCGGGTGGGTGGCCCGGCCGAGCTTGCGCAGCCATCCTGACACCAGTCCCGCT
Source organism: Carica papaya (assembly GCF_000150535.2). Next base: position 12,598 of record NW_019013844.1, on the reverse strand, counting down.
CCACCGCTGCCCAAACCACCACCAAAACACGAAAATAAAACAATTTTACCTTCGGTGCGAGCGATTCGACCTCTGCTTGGCTCTTGGTCGCCTTCTCTCGGTCACCCGCAGCTCTCTAGCTTCCAAACTTGCACACACACACACATGAATACTCGTTTGGTAAAAAACACACACCGAAAGAGGAAAAAGAACGCACCTGGCTCGGGTGCAATGCTCGAAAAATCCGAACAGTCTCGATTTTGGATTCTGTCGTCACACGGTGCTCCTCGGCTGCGATTTCCCTTCCTTCCCTTCTCTTCGGCTTTCCGCCTCCGTGACTCTCTCTCTTCTGCTCCCCCTGCGGCCGTTCTCGGCTTTCCTCCTCTTCCCACTCGGCCACACTCTTTTTTTTCCCTTCCTCTCCTTTCTTTTCCCTTCCCCTCTTCCTTTCCGACCTCTCTCTTCTTTCCACTCTCTTTTCTCTCTCTCGCTTCCCCGCGCGACACCCTCTCTTCCTTCTCTCCCCGATCGCCCCTCTCTCTTTTTTGGCTTCTCTCCCAAATGAAGAAACCATAATCTCTTTCCCTTTTATACTCGTTCCCCCAGCCATTAGATCTCATAAGCTCGATCTAACTGTCTGTTTTCTTTTAAATCTCTTCCATCTGATCTCCTCTAGCGGTCCGATTTAGGCCGTCCATTTTCTTGATTTCTCTTGCCCCCTTCTACTTTCTCTTATTTATGTTTTTATCCTTTTTTTTTTCTTAACTACTTTCATTTGCATCTTTAAAATTGATTAAAAGCTCTAAAATTTGTAAAATTCTTTCATTTAAATCCTAACTCCAATTTTATTTATTTATTTACATTTCTTCTATTTAATTTAGGGGATGGATGTTATACTGAAGATTGGCCTTGAGGAAGGAGGCAGGTAAGTGTTGGTCTCCTTGAGTGTGTTATCATTACATGAAGAAGAAGAAGAGGCAAGAAGCAAAAGGGGGCAGGTCACTGGCCTGTGGAAGTGAAGGAGGATTCTATGTTTAGCTTGGCTAGAAGATAAAATGACTGGGAATAAGAGGAGACAGCATTACAGAAGTCATGATGATGAGAGATAACTATGGGAGCCTGAAGATACCCATTTTACAGAGATTGATGGAGAATGCTGGATGCGAGAAAGCATTTTGCAAAGAAATTGAATGGTACTGTGAGAATTAGGAACATGATTTGAAAATTGTTTGAAATATGAGGGTAAAGCAATCATTTTATATAATGTAGACTTGTAAGGTAATAAATTACAGCTAAAAATGTGATTGTGATAACATTACAACTCTCATTACAAAGTTATTTATTGAAAACAAACATTGCAAAATCAAATTTGATCACAGAATTTCTTAGGACATATTAAACAGAACCAAACATGCACTAAATGTTAAATGTACTAACCTTTCGCACATGTTTATTTGTCGTCTATGATGCTTCAATGTAAACTTTTACTATAAAAGTTTATTGTTTTTGGATTTACATGACTTTGTTGGCTATGTTATTGGACCATAGGCCTTAATTGGTAGATGTCTCAATTTCTTACAAGAGGTGTCCAAAGAAAACTTTTTCCAATACAAATTTTATCTTTCTATATAGCTTCAGCTGTGTGTCAATCTAATACTTTGCTGGACTATCTCCTTGGGTTGGTAGTATGTTTATATGCATTATGTTGGGGTAAAGCTAAACTGCATAAAAAAGATACACGCATTCTCATGAATTTGGCGTTTTATGTCTAAAGTTTTTATCAGGTGAACTGGTACATCATGATTATGGAAAATTATAGTTTACCTAATGTTAATTGACTTTATTGCAATTTAAAATCAGTGAATCATGTGAGAATTGAGTATTTTGCTGTTTGATCTTGTATCAGTTTGCCAAAATCACTAGCTTTTTAAGGCTATTATCATATCAACATGTCTGGGTTTAGAACTTCAGACATGTGAACATGTCCTCTAGAATAACTACTAGTTTTATGTAATATAACAAACAACTAATCACAAATTACTGAACTGTCATAAAGAAAATGCACAAAATTTGAAGAGCAATAAGATCAAAAAACATGAGGTAATTGTAGTTACCTCATATTAATGTCTAAAAAAAACTCCTTGTGCAGCTCATGTCCCACTTTGGTGAGGCTAGACAGAGAAATTTCAGACATTTGACTTTCCTCACATTGGTGAGATCTGGTTTTGGATCATAGCTGGTTTTTGACAAGGTACTGCAAATCCAGAATCAGCAATTGCCACCATTTAGACATTTGGATCCATAGCAAGAAGGACTTCTTCCTTGTAGATGAAGTTATATGTTCAAGAGATTCTTCTGGATTATCAAATCATATGCTTACAGGTCTCGTTTCGTAAGAGTGGAAGAAAGAAGTAGGATAGTGAACCATGGCATTAAGATTAATTTGACAGATCTTACATCTGTTCGTATGCAGTAAGCATCTGTATGCTGTTGTATTAGCCTGAAAAAAGAATAAATAGATCTTGATACAGAAGTGCTTGTTGGATATGATGCTACTTTGGTCTCAATATCTTCTTTTTCACCAGTAATCTCTGCAAGAACAAACTCCACCTTTAAAGTGATGAAATCGAACTCTGTCCCTCACAATTATCTCTCGATTAAAAGCTTTTGCAACAAATTTGGTAAACGAATGGCAATCCCTACAAACTCTCAGATTCTTCACTATACGGAGACTTGCTCCCTCTGGAGTTCTGGCCAGCCCGAAAGCTATTGCTAGCTTTTCGCTATGACATATGCCCAGTGATCCCAAGCATTCTTCAAAGACATGAGATTCATCTGGCACATAACCTGCCAAGGTGGCCCTATGAATTACTTCACTCAATTTTTGATAAACCTGTGCAGAATCAGGATGTGACTTGTCATCCACAACAAATCTGTGAACTTGATCGCCAATTTCAATCCAGCTCCAACCAGGAGTTGTTTTTATTCTTTGGCTTTTAATCAGCTTTCTCATTCTCGCAACACCTTGGGCATCGTTGGCCCGAAGATATATGGAAGCTAGTAAAATACAGTCTCCAGCATTGAACGCCCCAAGCTGGGCCAACTTCGCCATGGCAACTTCTCCCACTTCCACGTTCCTATGAATCTTACAAGAGCCAAGTAGAGTTCGCCACAACACTGGATCATCCTGCGTAGGACACATGTGTATTGCTTCGAGTGCCTTACTTAGTTTGCCTGCCCGCCCATAAAGATCAACTATACATCCATAGTGCTTAATTCCAGGCTTTACATTGAACCTAGATCCCATCATGTGGAAATGCTTAACCCCCTCCTCAACTAAGCCTTGATGACTACAACCACACAGCAAACCAAGAAATGTGATGGAGTTCGGCTGCATTCCAGCCATAAGCATTTGCTCAAACAAGGAGATTGCTTCAGTGCCATGACCGTGGACCCCATACCCGAAAATGATGGAATTCCAAGTAAACACATCTCTCTTGCGCATCCCATCAAAGATTTGGAAAGCATCACTCAAGCTGCCACATTTGGCATACATGTCAATGAGGGCATTCCCAATATAAACATTTGTGTCAAAGCCCCTTTCACAGGCAATCCTGTGCAACTCAATTCCCATGCCCAAAGCACCCACATGAGCACAAGATGACAGCAGGCCAACAAGCGTAAAAGCATCCAGCCCCATGCCCTCCCTTTGCATTGTAGCATACAGGTTCAAGGCATGGTGAGGCAAACCAGCCTTTGAGTAGCAAGAAATCATGGCATTCCAAGTAACCAAATCCCGTTGAGACATATCGTTGAAAACAATCTCCGCATTGTTGGTCAGTCCATTCCCTGTATAGCATTTGATGAGACTAGTGCAGACTACAACATCTCCCAAGAATCCACTTCGAATAATTGCAGCATGAAGCTCTTGGCATTTGGCAAGAGTCCTGAGTCTCTCGCATGCCTTGAGCGCGAAGGAGAAAGTGAAGGTGTCTGGATTGGAAGAGGAAGTGAAAAGCATGCGATTATAGAAGAGAAGAGCCTGGTGAGGAAAAGGACTGAGTGAAAAGCCTCTGATAATGGAATTCCAAGCTTCAATTTGGGGATTGTGAAGGCGAGAAAAGAGAAGCCAAGCATATGCTAGGCAGCCAGAGACAGAGACAGCACAGAAGTTGAGGAGTTGGCTGGAAATTGCAGGGTGGTGCTCGAGATCGTTAACTATAACGTGGGCTTGAATTTTTTGAAGTCTCTTGAGGCTATTGCATCCTTGTAACAGAGTGAGGATGGCATTCACTTTTGATGACATATCTGTCATCAACCAAAAAATTGGTTTCGCACCCGTCTTTCATATACCTCCCTTCCCAACATTGTCCCGGACATGGTCTCATCAAACACAGCAAAATTTTCACCACGACTAACCACTGAAATCACTGCCCAGAAGATCACCAAAAGAATTTTCAACTAAAATCTTCAACCTCCGTTGAGGATAAAATACATTAATAGCATGCACTAGTTTTTCCAACTACCAAGAATAAAAAGTTCCATATGTACCATGAAAAGAACAATATAACTTCCATTCCTGTATGCTTTCGTCAGTTAAAAGCTACAACACCTGTTAATCTACAGGTATCTAGTAAAGAAAAAAGCAAAACCCAGAATATTGTTTGCATATTCAGTTTATACTCTAAGATCAAACACAAAAATTGCTACTGAAGTGGGACACTTGCAGGAATTATTTCTCAATTTGTTCGCCAAGCTTCCACGTTCAGATTAGCGAACTAATTCAAGCTAAACCTAGGACTGCTGTGAGACTAAAATCTTCCAATCAAAACAAATCAAACTCGAAATTCCTAAGTTCGAACTAAGGTGACTAAACCAAATATTTAGCATCAAAATATAACCTATCAAATACCATGAGTTTAGATACCTAATCTGATGAACAACAAAGTTTGAGGGAAAGACGAAGGGATTACCTAAGGCCTTGCGTTTGACGAAGGGAGCAGAAGCTATCCACGTAGAAACAGCGAGAAGCAGACACTACCGAAGCTCACCAACCGGTGATGATCGGTTTGTGGCATGCGAAAAGTTTCCGTCAAGTCTGTCAAGAGAGGTTTGATTTCAGTGAAAGTGCGCCGCGAAAGAGATGGAAATAAAGCAGGAGCTTTCTGAAGCTCAAGCTCTCCCCTCGACCGTAGTATAGGTCCAGTTGAACGAGCTGAACTGAGGAGTAAAATTCAAGGCCCTGCCATTGCCGACGGTGACTTCCCGCCGGTGGTTATGGAGGAGGGATGGGGGAGGCTGCAGAGGAAAAATGCTTGAGCTCTTGAGCTGGGCCCGCTTACACAGCCACAAAGTAATGGACTTTAGATTCAACTTAATCATGGCCCTAAGTTGAAAATATGAGAAGAAAATTTTGGGTTTTAATCAAATAAATGGAGTTGGAATTAGTTTGATCTACTTAAAGTTAACAATTAAATTTTGAGTATGGAGTGGAAATTGACAGTACTTGTTTAAAGGTTTCTTTTGTTTTTTAATTTAAAATTAAATTTTTGATGTGTATTAGATTAAATAAGCCAAAAAAATTTCTTCCATAAAAAGAATTAAAAGATATAATTCATGGTGAATTTTGCTGAGAATTGATAAAAATTGAAAAAATATATATAATTCACTGAATGATACTAAAATATTAGGAATTTCCAGTATGATAGCACTTGGGTAATTTTTTACTTTGTTATCTATTTGTATTTTGGACCATGAGATGCAATATATGTGTGTGTGTGTGTGTATATATATATATATATATATAAATAAATCTTTTGTCTACCTAAATTTATACAAATCTTAAAAATCCTATGGACAAGATTGTATGGCCATTGCAGGCTTCTTCTCCAAATTCACTGCTAGCATTTGGGAACCTAGTTTTTCATCATACAAAATTTGGTCAGATCTGAAAATTTTTCACAAACTTTTTTCAACTCATATTAAACAATAGCATGGGAACCCAGTTTGTCATCAGACAAAATCTGGTCAAATCTGAAAATTTTTCCCACAAAATTTTATCGACTCATAAAAACAATTTGCTATTACAACAGAGTCACCCAGCAAACTATCTCATGGTTGGGTCCTGATTTCATCAAGTCTGGCAGCCAGCAAAGAAACCGCATTAAAAAGCCATTTCACACCTGAGATATTAAGAGAAGATGAGAATTTTACAGTCAAAAACACCACAAGGCTTGGATAATTTTCTTTTTCGTACTTCCCTACAAACTGCTGCTGCAATCTACAGAACAGAAAATTTCAGACTGATCCGGTACGATAACAAGTAACCGTGATTTATATTCTGTTTACTGTTTGATTCAGTGAAAGCGAAGTTTAAGATACTTGGTTAACAAGTAACCGTACCAAGTCTCCTCGCACCACCTTCTCTACGAGATCAATATAAGGATTCTCCATACAACTAATAGTTTGATTTTTGTTTTATTGCATCTTATAACTTGTAATAATTTAAAACTTGGAGCAACATGGAAGATAATTACGTTATGTGAGTCAAGAACATCAAACCTGTGTATCACACCAAAACCCCTATTTGTAAAGTTAGCTTTGTCAAAACATGTCAACCTACATTGAAAAGCAACCGTTTCTTCTTGGCACTAGAAAATCCTCAATCATAAGGCCCACCATTCACTTTAATTTGAAGGAAACGCTCAACAGGTTGTCGACAAATAGGACAGCGGTTTGTTTGAAAACGTAAAACCTTGGCACACTCGCTGCACAAGCACTGCATAATGTTAAAAGGAAAAACGGGTTAGATTGAAGTAAATGAAGTACTTTTTACATGCTTAGCAGCTATAAATCAAACTAGTGACCTCTAGAAAATTTGACACTACCACCATCCTCAAGCAGAAAGTGCTTCTACTAGTTGAGTAGGTGATCAGCAAAATGGACAATCATCATAATTATATGTCACCATCATCTTTTTTCTTTTATAAGAAGCTAGTCATTCATTAAATTCATTTTGTTTAGCTATGCAACTTGCTTATGGGTTCTAGTCTATGGACCATCAGAACCACTGGCATGTTCTTGGCCTTGTGTGGAGAGGACAGCTATAAATTCATACACATGCATAAATATCTGTATTTCTCTATGTCAACAATCTAAATGTGACAGGAAAAACAAAAAAACCAGCGTGTACCATATGTCGGCAAGGGATGACAGTTGTATCTCGTGGTTCAGACAAGCAGATGACACATTCTTTGCCAGGATCATTCTCATCAAGCTCACCATCAACCGCATTCCTGATTCCATAAATCTCTTGCAGCTCATACCTCATTCCATTTACCCATAAGATCTGTTTCATCACTCGCACCTGATAATCATGTTTTTCCTCTCTTTTTTCAAATACTGCCAGGGTGATCTGGCAGTTTCTAGTGGGATTTGTTTCTGATCCATTGTGGTTCTCTTTGTGTGTCTCAGCCTTCACAACAAGAGGATAGACTTCTGTATCACCAGCATTCTCCTTCACTAACTGTGTGTTTTCAATAACTGACAAGTCAATTCCTGTTCCAGAAGGTTGTCTGAAATTCTGTCCAAAACCCTGTTTGAAAGAGAAAGTGAATGGTTTAATCGTGTCTTCCTTCATTGAAAGCAGCTTACAGTCAACACCTTCTTTGGCGAAAAACACGACGGTAATGCTGTTTTAGAAAAAAAAACCATTAAAAGAATAAATTAAACTGCATAAATAACTGGTCTTTTCAAAACAAAGTAACCATAGATAAAAGCATACCCTAATGATCACACACTAGACAGAAAATAAAAATGTTGCTTACTCTAAAAATGCCCTCTTCAATTTCAGGATTATACTAATCGAGAATTCAATTACTTCATGAGAAAGTACACTTTCTTTCAAATCAAACACATTTCACAGTGATCTTTTTTCATATGCTTATTTTGGATTAATTCAATCATTATTCATTCACTTGACTCACAATTCCGAAATCCACACATCCAAAATCATGAAAAAGCATAGTACCACAACCAAGACAAATTGCGAAAACCAGTATCCAGTTGACATAACCAGAACAATAATATCACAAACTAGTGAATTTTCTGTTTAAACAGATGATATTGAGTGAGTTAGGATTTTACCTTCCATCCACATTTGCATCAAAAGTGAAAGCAAGAAGGAACTTCCCGGGATTCTCCTCGTCTGGCTCAATCCTAAGACTCTCCTTCTTGATATTCACGTCATTCTTAATAGTTACCGCCTTTTGGTGCTCAACAAACGGGCTAACCGGAATGGGAGGAGCTCCACAAGGGTGCAGACCACCAGGAACACGATGGTAATTGCGGGAAGCTGGCATAGGTTGTGGTATATAGTAGCCTGGATACTGATTGTACTGAGTGAAGTTAGGGTTAGGGTTAGGGTATGGGGAAGAAGAGTAAGATGCAGAGCCAGCAAATACATAATGGTTTCCATTGATTTGGGGATGTGAAGCCTCCGATGGTGCTTGTGTTGACCGCGATGGTGGTGCTGTTGGTGGATGATGGTGGTTATGGTGTCTCCTCCCCGATACAGCACCGCTTGTAGTATTTCCCATTTCCTCGAATTCTTCTTGAATCTTCTGTTGTGTTGATGAGAAAACCCACGACAATCAAATAAGAAAATAAAGGATTTTCTCAGCCTAAACATTCCATTTGAGTCCAAAGCTTTCTACAAAATAAACTAACCTAATAGACTTCTGCCTGAATCTTCGGTTTTCATAATTGTTTCAAATAACGATAAATTTGGGATAAACTTTGGATCATTTTCTTTCTATCTCCCCAGATTTTCTCGGCAAACAAACAGCTCATAACTTTCAAGTGTAAATTTTTTTATTAAAAAAAAAGAGGACAGACTTATCAAAACATAAAAGATAAAATAATTGATAAAGATGGAGAAGCTTTTGCACCTTAGAAGTAGAACTGATTCCCTTTGTTTGTCCTTCTCTGATTCTGCAATCAGTAAAATCAAGGAAAGGGACAATCAGGTCATGAAACTTATATTAAGAAAATAAGTATTAGTTAATAATTGATTAAGTATGTAATTTAAAGGATTAATCTCCAATTAATTAACCCATAGGAGCCGCTTAATCATGAATTACCGCACGAGCCACACTTGTGACTATTTGGATTTGGATATGTGTCGCAGTACTAATAATTCCACACGTGTGAATGACTTGGCTTTTTCTTTTAATATCTTCTTTTTCGGAATAAATTATTATACGAGCAAATATTTTATTCATGTAAATAATTTTTGCATTTGTTAGAAAATAGATTTAAAATATCGAGACCTAAATACTTAAAAAGTAACAATTTTTGAATTTATTGTTTATTATTTTTTTATTTCTTATACATATATTTATCGTACATAAAATAAATACATAATATTATGATTTTCAAATTGCATAATCATAATGTAATGATTTTTTAGAATATAATAACGTAATAAAAAAAATGTACATATTATTATTATTTAAAAAAAAAAGACCTTATCCTTAATCCAAGATTAAAATTTTGAAATTTTTTAATTTTGAAATTAATTATATTTTATTTAATTGAATTTAAAAAATAATTATAATAAAAAAGTTGGTAAGAGAATATAATTATTAAATAAAAAATAAAAGTAAACTTATCATATGTCTAAAAATATAAAAATTATAATTCTCTTGTAAATAATGGAGTAATTTATTAAGTAAATTCCCTGTAATAATTGATTGATGAGCATTACATAAACAAATGCAATAAATAAAATATTTATTAAATGATGAAATTCAATTAAATTATTAATTTTATATTTTTAAATAATAAAAATAGTTGTGTATATATATATATATATAAAGATTGATGATGGGGGTAATGGCTTTATGTTGGCGTATCATTTGCTGCTTTTGTCTTCATTTGGGCCCTGGTATGGGGTGTCTGAAATGATATGTTTGGGCCCAGAGTGGGCCCCTCCCTTATCAATAGTTTGGCATAACCGCTTGATTCATCTTATACTCAACCGCCACCTCCTTTCCCACCTACAAAGATATATATATATATATATATATATATATATTCTCATACATTTAAATAAAATAAAAATAATAAATACGAATTATGCTTACATTCAATTCAATCATACATTTAGCCTGATTAGCTGGACTCTACCCGAGCCAAGGCATTGATTCACATGGTCTACACCATCACTCCATTGACCCAACCCCAGATACATACATATACATGCATATGTGTGTGTATATATATATATATATATACACATTCAACCCATGTATGGTAGGTAAATCAAGGGTTTGATGAGTGTTGTTACAGAAATTGCATTACATTTGGAAAATCTCATACTCTTTGCATTTCCCAGAAGAGAAAAGAGAACAACTGTTTGGTGGAACTTTTTGGTGCAATATATATATAGAGAGAAATATATGTAATAATAATGGGTTACAGTTATTTGTTTTTGGGTATGTGCTGACACAGAATATTAACATCATAACATGCTTACAATATAAGATGTATAATGGGGTCAGAAATTGATCCCATGTGCTGACACTATAATCGAGCCCTCTTCCCACCAATAAACTCTGCAAGATTCTAAAAATGGAGGAGGAGACTATTTCACCACAATCACAGGTTTTACAGACCTCAAGGGAATGACCTATTTTGTTTTAGATTGATCGGAGAGATTGCAGAAGAGAAAGGCCTGTTGATTGGAAGTCATGAACTTTTTGAGAGATCGGAGAAAAACATGGAGAGAACCAGTTAGTCGAGTCCTCAGTATGGATTCAACAAAGCAGATAATCAGAAAGAATGCAGAAGAGAGAAAAAAAGAGGATTGTTAATCGAAAATTCCCACGGAAAAAAGTCAGGACCATATGCTTGAATCTACAACAAAGATCAACACCATAATTCACCTATGGCTTTTGCATCCATCACACAGTTACTTACAATTTTCATATGCTATGCACATGGATATGTTTTCATTATTATTAGAAGCAAAATTTACGGAGCTGTATATAAAGCTACTGATAATAATGGGTCAATGTCAATTCAGTGTATACTGTTGTACAAAATAATTGCTTGTTGCTTCGATGAAAAATCCATATTAATACAAAAACATAGCAGCATTTTAAACTGGTATAGATCAGTTATCTGTTAGTAATCAACTAACAATGAGATACAACCATTCTCTTGCCCTAAAGAGATTAATTTTGTTAATTCCCCAAGTAGAAGTACTTTATTTTCCCTGGTATACAAAATAAAATCATACAGCACCAAAGCAAAAAAGAATGAAAGAGAAAGCATATGTAAAAGAATACGACCTTTCAATTTATTGGTGTAAATAGTTGGCTGGGATCAGAAATGGTTGAAGAACAAGATAAGAGAACAGAACATTTCTCAGAGTGACCTCAAAGTACTATCAAAAGCAAATAAAACTGCAGAATCAGAAGTTGGACACACGATCAAATACAGCCACGTTAAGTGAAGGATTCCTAATCCCAGCTTCAAAAGGATCTATCAGTTGAAAATTAATCCTAGTCAATCAGAGAAAATATGCAGGGAAGCATCCTAAAAAGCAAGATCATGTTGTAGATGCCCGTACCTCCTGTAGTCAATCTAAACGTATCCTCAACAACCCATGACTGCACAATTGTATACAAACACACCAATATTCTCCTTCACCCCGAGGACCTTCCAATCTAAGGTGCCATCTTTGATCCCTGACTTTGGACACCAAGAGTTCAGCACAATAGCTTCGCCTTCAGGACCACGTTGCCCACCAACAACAAGAAGTTCCTCCCCACAAGCCTTAAATGCCAGGCCCCAGCCATTCGATGAATCAGCTCTGACTGGAAGTCTTCCCAGCACATGCCATGTGTTCTTCTCCTTGTCATACTTTTTCACCATGTTGGTAAGGTATTCAAGTGCATATAGCTGGTTATCCACAACTGCCACAAGAGGGGGAGCCTGAGCAGCCTTATTAACATTTGGATACATTCCCTCAATTTTCCTCCATTTCCTCGTCTCTAAATCAAACTCCTCTCCACAGGTCAAAGATGTGGTAGGACTTGACATCCCACCAATAACGTAGAATTTGCCATCCATAAAAAAACCAGAGCACAGCCTACGATGCGAGTGCATGTTAGGTAACATTTCCCATGTACCTGATGTAGAATCATACAACTCTGCAGACTTCAAAACATTCCCATTCTTATCACTCCCTCCTGCAACAATAGCTATAGAACCAATACTACCTGATCCAAACAAACAGCGAGGATGGTGCATTCCCTCGCACTTGATCCAACCACGATGAATCAAACTATACTTCCAAATTGCAAACTCAAATAATTCACGCCCAAAAACCAGCAATTCACTCCCAACAGCCAAGGACTCCTTATCTGCATGGTTAAAACATTCATCACAGGGTATCTTTGGCAGCACCATCCATTTCTTTCTCTTGGTATCAAAGGCTTCCCACCCCCTGGGATCGCATACCAAATACACCCAGTGTTCAGTAATCCCCAACTGCTTCCTCAACCCATATAAATATCCACTTTAATCAACTTATTAAACCTCTGTTTATACA
>NW_019013843.1:5162-21859 GCF_000150535.2 Carica papaya | reverse complement strand
CCAGGAGTACAGGTAAGCGGATAAAAATAGAAAGTTATCGTCTCTTATTATCTTATATTTGAAAATGAAAAGTGTATGAATATGAGTTTTCATATGTTATTTTTGGAAAAACTTGTTACATAAATGCAGAATAAATAATTTTTTTTATATTAAATAAATTTACATTAACTTAAAGGTTTCATTAGTTGTTTTTTTTTATTTTTTTACCAATCTTCAATTTTCTATATCTGTTAATAATGTGATATTGTTATTAGAGTAGTGTAATTCACCATTTTATTAACTATTTCAGATAACGAGAACCAAAATTCAAATCCCGATCAACAAGAAAATTGTGAGTAGTTCACCACCCGAACTTCCTTCAAAAGGTAGTAAAGGTCGCTCTAAAATGGTTAGTTATTCATTTTTCGTTTATTTCTTTAATTTCTGTTTGTTTTTTTATAATGGACATTTTCGTATCCCTATTGAACATTTTAAATTATTGTGTAAGAAACGTAAACTCTAACTTTATTATTCGCTTCTACATTTAATTTATGAATTTATTTTCATTTGAATTCTAAATTCTTACAGATAATACAACAAAATCTATAAAGGAATATGTAACGGTCCCGGAATTTTTAAAATGAAATATGTGTATTAAAAAGGTCAAATGCGGAAGCGTAATAAAAATTTTGATTAACATCCCTTACACTAAAGCCAAAAACGTGCTCAAAGTATAAAAGAACAAACTAACTAAAAGAGAAACTCGAAAATAAAAGCTATAAATATAACTACGGAGTCTTCAGGCGTCCCCTTCGCCGTCTTCCTGCGGAACGGGCTCGGGAACAATGTCTTCCTGATCTGAAATGATTAAATAAGGAATGAGCTACACCAGTCCAGTAAAGACATCACACTATCTCACCGTCACGGAGGTAAAGGTGGGTAGAAAACACAAAAAGACCAATGGAGCATAATTTACAACAAATTCTTTTGTCAATAATAAAATCTTTTACTATCTACTTACCTCGGTGAAGTTCATAAAACAACATACGAAAGTAATAATATTATCATCATCATGAAATCATATGAACTGTATAACATAATACTTATCACGCCTTTTGCATTTCAATCGTTACACAACATATTTTTCCTCATTTACCAGCCTACTAGTATCCATGGGGATCCATAGGGGTCCCCCTACCCGTGAACCCTTAACACTTGTAATCAGATTCCAGGGTTGTCCCCATACCCTGTCCGGTATGGGCGCCAAAACTATAAACCTCAATATCCCGTCCGGTATGAGGGTGAAACGGCCCGTCCCCATACCCCGTCCGGTATGGGCATCAAAACACATAAGGTCTTCATACCCCGTCCGGTATGAGAGACCACAATCCCGGTAGGGTTCCCTACGGACCCGGTCCGTCCACCATTTCCCAGGATATCTAGTCAGGCTGACCCCATCATACAATTATCAGTCTACACAATCTTTCATTTTCCTCTTCCTCAGTAAGCATTATCAATTCACATTTTAAACAAGCAAATCGTAATTCATGCCAAACAAACAACATACAGTATCAGTTTTTCAGTCATTCAACCCATAATTAATAAAAACGTAGTATATGCACACAAATCTGTAAAATGAACACATCAAACCTCATTTTGCATTTAAAGCTGTAAACAGGCCAAATAACAGTAAATCACCAATCACACCAGACTCGGGCTCCATTAGCCACCTTAAACAATTTCACACATTCGTTAATTCAAGAAATACCGTTTTATCATTTTAAACTTTAATACCGTGATAGGAAATAGGGTGAGGGGTCCTTACTTGTTTTCGGGATCCGAATACGATTCACAGTGCGCGTACAGGCCGTCCCTAATTTTCTCTGAATTTTTCCCGGGGAACTGAAACACACTAACGGTACCTGCACGTGTTCCAAAAAATCTCAAATTAGGCTCAGGGCCCCTTTTTGGCCAATATCGCAACTCCGGCACGGCGGCTCCGCCGTGCTCCGGCGACGGCGCCGCCGCAAGCGACGGCGATTCGCCTCGGGTTGGCTGTTTTCAGCCGTTTTCGGCCGAATTTGGCCACACTCGCATCGGTCCCTGCGAGAAAACAACCCTAGGGCCCTCGGGGGGCCAAAAAATCACGGAGAAGCGGAGCTTACCGGCGGCAGCGCTCTCGGGTGCGGCGGCTCTCCGGCGAGGTTCGTGGTTTGGTGATTCGGCTCCGGTCAACCTGTAGAGAAAAGAATGGTGATCACGGTGATATAAAAATTGCATCAAACGGAGGCCGGGAAGGGCCTCGTCGGAGGCAAAAATCGAGAGGGGGCGCGGCGGCGCCGCTGGTCTTCGACCGCGTATTCCGGCCGTTTGGCCGGGATTTTGGCTTCGATTTGGCCACAGGAGGAATCAGCGTGGAAAAACGAGTCCGGGGTATGAAATTTACCTCGATCAGCGGTCGGAAATTTCCCCGGTGCGGCGGCGGATGGCGGCGGTCGGCCTCTGGTTCGTCTTCTCCGACGAGCGGCAGGAGGCTAGGGTTTGTGGTCTGGTGTGGGGGTTCTATTTATAACCCCTAGCCTTTTGATCTCAGCCGTCCATTTTGTTTTAATCTGGGCCGTTCGTTTTTGATTGAATCTGGGCCGTCCGTGCGATTGTATCTGGGCCGTCCGATCACGCGATTGATCTGGGCCGTCCGATCGCGCCCACGCGGATCGCCAACGTGGCCCGTTCCGGAGCGACGTGGTCTTGCCACGTGGCAGGCCCTGGTTGGCCGGGACTGCTGACCGGGCCTGCTGACGTGGCGTCCGACGTGGCTTTTTTTTTTCTCGGTCCGGGCGCTACAATTTAATTATCTAGTTAGTACTTAGTTGGATTATCAATCTATTGATTAACAATGTAATTAAGTAAATTTACATAGATCTACAAAGTTTAGGTAATATCTTATAATTAATCCGGTTGAGACACAAAAGTAATTCTTGCAATACCCTAATTTTGTTTGTACTAATTAATCTCGTCAACCCACTTTCATTTGTTAACCCCATTTTCATATTCCAAACGTACCATAAATCTCTCCTCTTGTTCAATTCTCATATTGGAAATGAAGATCCTTTTATTAAGTAAATCTCCAAAACTGCTTCTAGAGAACTTAAAATAAGCTATTACCCTTAATAAATCTCACTTGAGATATTTTTTCTCCTGAACGCTTGTTTATTGATGTGATATTCGCTATGCATCAGCTTGTGAAAATACACTTCAGACCTTGTCAGGACCTAATTTCTCAAGAAACACTGCATAAATCTTCCATTCAACAAGCATGAATATATACCAAATAGAAAACAAACTGTTCATGTTGAAAATTAATTTGCAAATCAAAATATAATTAATTAGTTTGTTAGTAGTTGAACTTTATAAATTAGAGTCTCTCTATATTTTTTGGTTCGTTAATAGTTATGGATCATAAATTAAATTTATTATGTTTGTTGGTAATTATAATTAATTCTATTTCTTCTAATAGTACATATAAATAGCCATGAACTTGAAGCTTTTTTATAACCACAATAGAAAAAATTTGATTCTTCTTATTAGCCTTTCTAGCTTATTTCTCTTATCTCCAACAAAGTGGTATCAGAGCTTGATTTCTTATTAAAATTCTAGAGAGACGACAGCAAAAATCTATTTTCGTTCCAATTTCTTTATCTTACAAAAGAAAACTATGAGAGTTGGTGCCTTCGTTTGAAAATGATACTTGGCCCCCAAGATATGTGGGTTATTGTAGAAAGAGATTTTACTCCACATGAAGATGAAGGATCCTTAACTCAAAATGAGAAGAATTGTTTTACATAAATAAAGAAGAATGATCAAGTAGTCCTTGCATTCATCAATCAAGGTTTGAATGAATCTATATTTCTAAAGGTAGCCGATGCTACCAACACAAAGCAATATTGGGAGATTTTGAAGAATTCCCTCCAATGAGTTGACAAGGTGAAGAAGGTGCGACTCCAAACTTTACAATACGAATTTGAAGCTTTGTAAATGAAGGATGTTGAATCCATTTCAGATTTTTGCCCAAAGGTAAAGTTTATGGTAAGCCAAATGAGGAGATATGGCAAAAAATTCTTCAATCATTGCCACCAAAATTCGACTATGTGGTTTGTGCCATTAAGGAATCAAATGATCTAAACACTTTGAAATTTGATTAATTAGAGGGATCTCTACAAGCTCATGAAGAAAAAATAAAAAGAAGACAAGAAGAGCCTTTGGAACAAGTTCTCAAGTTAAAGCCCTCGTATAAAGCAAAAAGGACGAGGAAGAGGTAGAGGACGTGTTCTTGGTCGTTGTCAAGCATTAAAAAGAAATTACACTCAAGTTGTAATACCCGCCACTTGATATGAGGCGCAATTCATGCTCATGTCATTTTCATGCAATGGCTCACAAAATATACATATACACATATCAAAATTTATCATACAACCTAACATCCCATGTGATATATACATTAGTTATATTCTTTTTTTTTTAGTGTTGATTTTTTATATATAATATTCTAATATAAAAAAAATAAATTCGATCTATCTGAGATCAAACATAAAAAAAATTTATGCGGCGTGACACAATTTTTGCTTACTAGATGTCTATATAGTAGAAACATAAACGATATGTGGTGCCTCATGTAATATATATATATATATATATTATTTTGAAAAAGAAAAAATTAAACATTTAAAACACTAAAACCAAAGTTATATTTTTATGTCTCTTTCCTCACTTGAAGAATTATTCAAATAGTGTTGAAATCTAATTTAATAAGTACTTATAGATTGGATAAATAATTAATGATAACAATAATTCATCATGAGGGTTTGATTTGCTAAAAGCACTCTCACTCTCACTCTCCTCCAATCCAAAAACCCTTTTTCCTTTCTTTATAAACATTTTCCAAAGCTAATTTCATAATACCCACTTTATATTTATACTAATATCAATTAGATAGTTTTATAATTTAAAATTATTAAGAGTACTTGTAAAGCACATAACCATATTTAACAACCAAGTTGATAGAATCAATTTTAAAAAGTAAAATAACAAATTTAAGATTAAAAAAATCAAATAATTAACAAAGAGAAGAAATAATTATTATTAAATTTTAAATAATTTTAGCACGTAGTGAATACGAAATCCAAATTGCAAGCATCATTCTCAATTATTGATGTAGTAAGTTTTTTCAATTTTACTTTGGAGTGATATATTTTTTTGGGTTGCTCTTCCTTTTTTGGATGAAGAGCGACGACTTTCCCAAAACGACAATTCATAACTACAATCGATGGATCATGATTGCATTCTCCAATCACAAACAAGAAAAAAGTTTACAAGTTACCATCATCATTTCTAATGTATTCTACAATACACTATATAATATATAAATTTGAATATATATATATATAATTTAAATTTGTCAATAGTAAACCAAATGCAAAGGGAGATTACTAAAATACTATTATTACTTTGTATTAAAGTTTTAAATTAGAGTAGGATATCTACCTTTTTGTGATTCTTTAGTTCTATAGATTGCAAATATAAGACCTAACATTTACTTTTAAAATAAAAGCACACAAAAAATGTGTTTAAAATTAAATATAAAATGAACCAAATGGCCCATTAAAGTTGCCTCTTTATTAGTATTGTACATTTTCAATATAGAGAATATCTTCATGCACCTCCAAACTTAAACATTAAATAATTCAAATTTAAATCACAATTTACTCATAAGCTATAATATTTAATTCAAATCACAAAATAAATTTACACTTTAGGTCAACTATCCTGATCGTAAATAATTAATTATCTTCCAATGTCATAAATCTAATTTAATAATTCAAATCATAAAAAACAATAATAATAACACTTGAAAAAACTAAAGATATTCAACTTCAAAGTTTTTAATTCAACTCTCTAAAACATTTTATTTAAATCCCAAAACACCAATAATACATTGCCATTGTATCATTTGTATCATTGGCAATAAAATTAGGTATATGAGTCCATATGTCACCAAATGGTGTTAAAATATTTCACTCTAATTATGGTTCGGAACAAAGACAGACCCATTTTTTACTCCAATGTCACTAAATTAGTAAAATCTCTTGTCAAAAGAGCCAAGGTCAAGGTATATTTTGCCAAAGGTTTTCTCATGCTAATCCTATCTTGCTTGTGACTAAGTTCAAAAACACAAATATGAATGAAAAAAAAAAAAAATCGTCATCTCCTCTTTATTAAAAATGGGCATAGGTATAAGTTAAATGTTAATTTGCCCTAACTCGACTCATATGGGGCATGTAAAAACTCATAATTAATAAAGTACTAGATGAATACGGATAAAAAATTATAAATTTGAAATAAATATGCAGCAGGTATAGATTTCATAATGTATCTGTTTGAATCTGCAATAAATGAACTCATTACATAATAAATAAATAAATATATTTGTACTTATATCGATCATTCAAGTGATTAATAAGATCAGTATTTACCAATCTAAAATTAGTTCATAAATGTCATAAGATTGTAATTCTATGACTAATAACCTTCAAAAGAACTTGTAAATTTGGTCTATTATTCGTGGCCTATTGCATCTATATGAAATTGGTTTAAGGTCATATTGCTGAGATGATTCTTTTTGAAAGAAAAATGTTTCAATTAGAATGTGTCGATGCTCTATTATGAAAAATCTATTGCCCCAAAAGTCAACTTTTTTTCATAATAAAACTTTCACTCTTCTATAATCACTTCTAAACTAATGAATCATAATTTAGAATTAAAAAAAATCATCTATATTACATTTAAAGTAATAAATTTTATCCATGTTCTATTAAGAGATTAGTTTTGTGAATGATTTTGTGCTAGAATAGTTAATAAAGAAATATATTACTCCATAGTTTTTCACTTTTTTTTTGTCAGATTAAAAAGCTCCATTTTGAGATAATTATTTTGCTTAGCGATTTACAGATTGTATCAAATAGTTCAATTTTATGATTTTTGTTTACTTTAAGTTATTTTTCCTTCTTAAACCTTGGAGTAAAGAACAAAGTGAAAATAATGAATAAAAGTTTATAAAATCAAAACTAAGCATTGGAGCTGAAAAAGTGTGAGCTACAGTGAGATGTGAAGGTAAAATGAAAACAAAAACAACAGTTATCTATTGTAATAGAAAATTTTCAAGTTGCAGCAAGAATCCATCTGACGCAAAACTCATCACCCACATTACTACTGCCTCTTCCCTGATAGGGGAAAGATTTTAAGTGATGCAAAAAAATATTTTCTTTTTTAAATCTCTAATAAATGTGACATCTTTTGATCTATAACCACCTTATTCTTAATCATACCATCCCTAATCCAACTAGAATTTCTCATCTTCTCTTATTTCATTATATATACCAAGTTGTCTCAACTTTTTAAATTGATACTAATGTTTATTTGTTAGTCTCTCAAAACTAATTCACTATGTTTGTTATCCTCTTAATAATAAATTATAACACGGTTTGGCTTTTAAAAACTTTATATATTGTAACGACCCCGGAAATCCAAAAGGAAATATATAATAATTTAAGTGCGGAAGCGAAATAGAAGGTTAATGTTTACATCCCTTACACAAATAACTTAAAAGTACTAAACAAATATCACGGAATGAATTCTTTGAAAGAAACACGAGAAATGAGAAAAGTAAAAGAAAATATAAAGTATCTAGCATCTACTCGCAATCTTCTTGCAGATCAGACTCGGGAATCAGGTCCTTCTGATCTAAAATGGTTAAATAAAGGATGAATTACACTACCCCAGTAAGGACATCACATTATATCACCGGCACAGAAATAAAGGTTGGTAGAAAATCAAAACAACTAATGGAGCACTAAATTTAAACTAAAACATTTATTTAAAAATAAAACTGTTTACCCTTCACTTACCATTGGGGAATTTGTGATAACAAATTATAGAAGCAATAATATCATACAGATCATAACTTCATGCACGATCAGTAACATAGAACATATCACAATTCACATTATTTAATAATAAACTAAATCATAACCGTTTCTCGTTTCACCAGCCTACTAGTATCCATGAGGATCCATAGGGGTGTCCCTCCTACACGTGAATCCTTTCCCTTAACAATCTTAATTACAGAGCCGCCCCCATACCCCATCCGGTATGAGTGTCAGACATTAAACTCTAATAGAGGAAGTAATTGAAAATTTAGAGTTTACATTCATAGTACAGTAAATTAGGATGCTCAATAAAATTACGAGAATATCCTTTAAAATAGATTAAAATAACAAAAATAAAAATATCACCATAGGATGACTCTGATGGGACGAAAGAAACAACTTTTAGTCGCTAACTTTCTTCATGTTCAGGATCTGCATCTTGATTTTCTTGATTTGAAATGATTAAATAAGGGAAATGAGCTACATTAATTCAGTAAGAATGTCAACACTTAACAACCGATACGAAAAATTAAAGGTGGATAAAAATCACAAAACAACAAATGAAGTTATTTTTCTTTTATGGTAAATTCATTTAATATAAAAATGCAAATTTCATATCCACCTTCTAAGTTTTCAAATTCGACTAGTGAATGCAATAATTAAAATAGTAATTATTTACACATTTTATGGAACGATACTAGTCAAACCTTATATTTTTACATACTTACCAGTACCTCTTGGTCCATAGGGGTTCTCCATACACGTGGATAAAATATCTAATATATTAATCAACCGGTCATCTCCATACCCGGTTTGGGAATGGACCCCAACGTACCATCACTTCAATACCCCGTCCGGTATGAGGCTGAACAATTACTTCCCAACCTTTTTCGGTATGGGACTTCTGAGTCCCATTTGACTGAGGTAGTGTCTATCGTAGAGTTGCCCTATGTATCGAGTCCATACATCATTTTCTATGATACTCGGTAAGCCTTTTACATGCATGTTTACATCATTAACTAGCCGCCAACAACACACAACCATCTCATTCCATATTTAAAGGACAATGGAATAACAATTAAACATACAATACAAATTGATACTTTAACAATTAAGAAAAATGTGATCAGGACATCTATTTCAAACTAATCAACAGATAGGGATAAACGGTTAAGTAATTAATAAATGAGAAAGCAAATAAACCTATAAATTAAAGTGCATGTGATAAGTAACAATAACAGTCTACTAATAAATGAACAATATATATAAAGTAAGTAATTCATACTGACCAATTACCGTATCCATTGGTGATCTATATTTAATTAATTAAAGGTTTTTAATATTCACAAATTACACTATTATTATTATTAACTTTAATTAACTGTAACGGAAGAAAAGATTAAGGGATTCTTACCTCGGGTTAGTGTTTGAAACAATATTTTTTTCATTGCGCTTCCTGATATTTCTTGGATTTCTTGGATTTTTTCTGCGAAAACTAAAAATACACTTCACGTATTTCAAAATACCCCATAAAGACCAAAAATAAGGGTTTTTAAATTTTTCAGCCGGTTTAAGGTTTCGGAATGGCAGCGTCTCCTTTTGATCTGGTTGGTTTCAGCCGATTTAGGGTTTCAGCACGGCGGCATCTCCTTTTGATCTGGCTGGTTTCAGCTAGTTTTGTGTGAAAACCTGCAAAATTCGAGATCAGGGACATATAACCCACTCCCAGCCGTTGGATCACTCATATTTAGAGAATTAATCTGGACTGTACGATCAGATTAAATCTAGTCATTCAATTGTGCCTGAAGAAAAAACGGATATGGGTCGTCCATGTGCGCCGGAGGAGATCTGGGTTGTTGGATTTGTTGGCACACGGATCGCCCGTGTGGCTTCCCGCATGTACGCGTGTCCGTGTGTCTGCCACACGGTGCACGATGATCGGCCGTGTTATTGACGTGGCGGTCCACGTTGCCAAATTTATGTTATTTTCACTTTTACCCCAAATTTTCAGATTTTTTTCAAATAAGTCATCCTTTATTTCTATTTTGTCCCTAATTTTTCAAAATATTTTTAAATACATCCAAAATATAATTTTTTTCAAAAATTCAATCAAAAATTAAAATCAATTTTTTTTTAATTTATCTTATTATTATAATTTAATTATACTGGGCCTAATTCCCGGGTCCGAGTGTTACACAAGTAGATATATATATATATATATTATAAGTTTAATTAAGCAATTGGATAGGAAGCTTGCCTTGCAATGCCATAGAGTCCCCCTCTTACAACATCTCTTTAAATCTTCATATAGCCATCATCACCCCAATTTTTACCCCATGAATTCTTAACCAACCAGTAATCCATTCCATTTTTACTCCCATAACCTACTATATTTACTGCATGAGTAAGTGAATTTTCACAACTTCCAGTAAAAATCCCACTTGAATAAAACCGCGAATCATTTCCACGAGCATCAAGGGCAACTGAGACAGGCTGATTTGCTACAGCTTGCTGTAATGCTCTCTCATCATCTTTCAGTAAATCTTTATAGTCATTTATCTTGACCACAGAAGTTTCCAAGTTGCAAATTCTGTCACTTGCCGTGAATACATAATTTTTTTTGGTGGTGCTTTTATTATTTTTTACGTACTCAAATGTATGATCCATCCAACCACCATGACATCCATTGTTATTTGATATAAAATCTACTAGTTTTTGCTTTGATAATGATCTCAATTTACCTGTTTTAATTTGGGTGATACCTTCAATTATTAACACTGTTGAAAACGCCCAACAACATCATGCAACCAAATATAGTTATGATAAATGACTTTGTATACATTTATAAGGGCAAATTTTAATTGACCCGTTGTGATTTTTATCAATTTACTATTTTCTAGTTCAGACATTAATGAAATTTATTACTTTTTTACTGTGTAAGAGTTAAAAAGAATAAAATGGCGTGCTCATAGAAAAAGCCTGGTTATCTAGTTTGATTGACATCTAAAACCATAGGATAATGGGTTATAAAAAGAAAACCACAAAGTCTTGAACGAAAAAATTTTAAACCATATGGGATCCAATTGATATTTACTATATGATAAGAGATGTCTTTAGTTACCACAATTGTATTGGTTCTTGACTTCAGTAATAGCTTGTTGCTCAATCCAGTTGATACTGAGTGGGATATTGGTTAGACTTTTGTATCTAAATGAGGTTGTTGCAGGCCTTGCGGAAATCTTTAATCTATATAATAAGTTAAAAATTCATCATTAGTCATGTCTGCAAACTCATTAAAACTTAATTGATAATTCCGATTTTTCATAATTTTGGAGTTCTCAAGGAATTCGATATTGTCTTTAGATATCTTACAACACATTTTCTTTTCCAAATTGTCCTTATAAATGTGTCCATGTTTCGCCATCCATTGTTGGTGTTTCTCGACTATGAGAGTGTCTTAAAGTGTCTATACCATAGCCAGAAAATCCATAGTCTGTAGAATCATCACCAACGTGACAATCGCAACTTCTGTTTCAACTCTTAAAGCCATTAATTAATACTTACCGGAGATTGTATGAATGGTTTAGGCTTTAACGAAGAATGGAGGAGCTTGATAAAAATGTATAGAGCAAGGTAGGCATATATAAATGATTTACCTAGGGTGTTGTCTTCATATTAGAATAGTTTTAAACAACTGCAACTACTTGAATTTAAATCAAATTCTACCTTACTCATAATTTATCATAATTTTATGATTAAAATACTCTTAAAATAACTAATAAAATAATAGTCTAGTCTAATCTCAACTTGAAATAATCAATGAAATAATAAAATAATAAGTAGGATAGTTGGAAGCTTCTCTCTTCATTGTTTATACTTCTCTTCCTAAAATCATGTGGGAAATAAAGTCCCTATTTGTGAAAAGGATTCAACCCGCATGGAAAGACTTCCGAGATGAACTTGTCGCGGGTTGCTCACTTCAAGGACTCTTCTCTCTTTGATTTTTCATCCCAAGTAGAGTCCTAATCTCCACAAACTCACCTTGGCCTCAATTTGAAGAAGAAACAATCACAAGAGTCCGAAGCGCAAAAGGAAAAGGCCACATTTTTTAAAACTTAACAATATAAAATAACAGATATTAGTCAATGAAGTTGAAGGCAAAGTGAGCTCAAGTATTTGTCGATTTGGGTAGACTCTGGTTTATCAGCAAAGCAAAGGTCATTTTGGCTTTTAAAATAATTTTGTTTTTAAAGACTCTTGCCGCAAGTCATGGCGCAAGTTCTCACAGATTTTGTTTTTGAAGGGTTTTATTTGCACAATTCATTGATGTTGAGTTTAGTGTATGTTTAAAGATTAACCTTGTTTGTACAATTCATTTGAAAATTCATACTGAGAAAGTAATTTTTTATACAGCATAATAAAAATTGAGCTTCTACAATGAGATGAATTCCATAGGAATAGTTTATTGTTCCAAGCGACTTTGTGTTGGTTATGTATCCAGCCCCAAAAAAAAAAAAAGAGCAAATCAGTAATTTAAAAAGAAAAGAAAAAAAAAAGAAATAGGGTTGCAGTCTTTTTTGTTTGGTATATATATGTCTGTTGCAGAAAAAGAAAAAGAGAGAAAGAGAGAAGAGTGTGCGGCGGCAAGAGGATAGGAAGAAGAGAACTTGTATATATATATATATACACACACACATATATATATATATACAAGTTGAGTGGCTAACAAGAGAGAAAAGAAAAAGTGGTTTTCATTCTCTCTCCTTGACGACATCATCATCAACATCAATAATTTCGTCCTTTTATTAGGAAAGTTTAAATTATTATTGAATTATCTTGTAATTAATTTTATTAAAAGTAGATTTAATTCCGAGCTTGATCCTAATTTTTTCTTTCACATTGAAGGTTTTTTCACATACATTCTTGTGTCTACTCAATTATGCATCAATTTAAGATTGACTTAATTTATATAATTAATTTTATCTTTGTTCGGGATACAACAAGTGGTATCAGAACTTGATTGATTGCTTTGTTGATATATTTGTGGTATGAGATTAATTGTGTGAATTACGATGAAGAAATTTGTTGGTACTATGATAAAATTATATTCTTTAAATTATTCAATTTGGAAGTCAAAGATGGAAGATCTTCTTTATTATAAGAATTTATATGATCTGATTAAGTTATGAACTTCTAAGCTAATGGAAAAATCAGATAATGATTGGGAGAAGATGCATAGAAAGACTGTAGGAACTATCTGACAGCGGGTGAATAATAGTGTCTAACATTACATAAATAAAGATGTAAATGCACAAGTTTTGTGAAATAAATTAAAAAATATGTATGAGAGTAAAAATGCTCGGAATAAGACTTTTATTATTAGAAAGCTTGTAAATCTGAAGCTGAGAGATGGATAATCACTTGCAGAACACTTGAGTAAATTTTAAGAGTTAGTAAATGAGTTAAATACAATGAAAATAATTTTAGATGATGAATTGCATGCATTATTGCTCTTAAGCTTTTTACCAGACAGTTAGAAAGCCTTAGTAGTGTCTCTTACCAATTTTACTCCAAATGGTATTTTGTCTTTACCTGTGATAATAGATAGTCTGCACAATGAAGAGACTAGAAGAAAAGATATAGATATTGAGACTTCACAGACACTTGTTATAACAATAGAGAGCATGAGTAGAAGTAAAAGTAGAGGTCCTAAGGGGTGCTATAAATCTAGAGGTAAATCACAGATGAAAGGTAAGTTTAGTTGTTATCATTGTGATAAAGAGGGACATATGAAAAGAAATTACAGAATTTGAAAAAAAGAACATAATAGTGAAAAAAAATCAGAAAAAGACAAATGATCAGAATACTACCGCAATTGTAGCTAATGACGGTAAATAACTGGTTATACTTTTATTTATTGAGGATCATAGCTGCATCACTGATTTTGATACTGAGTGAGTTGTTGATTCTGTAGTATCCTATCATGGTATACCCAGAAGAGATGTCTTTACAATGTACAAAGCAAAAAATTTTGGTAGAGTGAAGATAGGTAATGTCAGCTACGCATATATTATGGGTATTGGTGATATTTGTGTGCAGACAGATGTTGGTTGCACATTGACTCTGAAAAACGTGCAACATGTACCAGATTTACGTCTTAATCTTATTTTTATAAATATGATTGATTTAAATTGTTATTACAATCTATTTGATGGTAGAAAATAAAAACTCACTAAATGTTCAATTGTAGTTGCTAGAGGCAAATTGTGTTATATATTTTACAAAACTCAGATGAATACTATTAGAGGTGCACTGAAAGCAGCTGAAGATGATATTTCACCAGACTTGTGGCATAAGAGGTTGGCTCACATGAGTGAGAAGGGGTTGCAGATTTTGACAAAGAAATCCCTTATTCCCTCTGCAAAAGGTATGAGTTT
This sequence comes from Carica papaya, assembly GCF_000150535.2. Next base: position 7,461 of record NW_019013843.1, on the reverse strand, counting down.
AAATCCTTGTGACTATTGTGTGTATAGTAAACAACATAGAATTTCTTTTACTAGCTCATCTGAGAAAAAAAAAAAGAATGTTCTTGAATTAGCTTACTATGATGTGTTTGGTCCTATTGATGTGGAAACTTTAGGAGGTAGCAAATATTTTCTTATTTTTATTGATGATGCTTCACGAAAAGTTTAGGTGTTTGTATTGAAAACAAAAGACCAGATTCTTTAGTATTTTAAGCAATTTCATGATATGGTGAAAAAAGAGAAAGAACTTCCTTAAAGTATCTTCATAATGACAATGGTGGTGAATACACTTCAAAAGAGTTTGAGAATTACTGCCTACAACATAGAATTAGACATGAGAAGACAGTATTTGGTACTCCTTAACATAATGGTGTAGCTGAAAGAACAAATAGGACTGTCATTGAAAAGGTCATATGCACGTTAAAAATAGCTAATTTACTAAAACCATTTGAGGGTGAAGCACTCTACATTGCATGCTACTTGATGAATCAATCTTCATAAGCTCATTTAGATTTTGATATTTCTCAGAGAGTATGATTTGGGAAGGACGTCATATATTCTTATTTGAAGGTATTTAGCTACAAGATATTTATACATGTACCTACTAAGTAGAGACAAAAGTTTGATGATATGACAGTTTCATATTTTTCTGGGTTATGGAGATATAGAGTATATATTATGGGATCCAGTGAAGAAAAAAATCGTTAGGTTCAAAGATGCGATTTTTAATGAGCCCAAGACCTTATTAGACTTTGAGACATCATAGAAGATTATAAGTGAAGATATTTCTCTTCCTGCACTAGTTTCTCCTTCAATCAGAGATGTCATAGATGAGGGAGAGTTACATGATGACTAAGGGTTTGATAATATGTCAGCACCATATTATATTGAGCAGGGGGAGCAGCCCCTTGTATCCTAAGTTACAGAAGAACCTCAGCTTAGAAGATCAACTAGAATATATCATCCATCTACTAGATACTCCCAATTCTGAGTATATTATAGTTACTGAAGAGGAGGAGCCATAAAGCTTTCAATAAGTTTAGAACCATCAAGAAAAGGCTCAGTGGTTGAAAGCAACAAAAGAAGAGATGAGCTCTTTGAAAAAGAATAATTCCTATGAGTTAGTTGAACTTCCAAAAGGTAGAAAAGCTTTGAAAAATAAGTGGGTATACAAGCTTAAGATGGACGATGAGAAGTTAGTGAAATATAAGGCTTGTTTGGTAGTAAAGGGTTTTAATTAGAAGAAATGAATTGACTTTGATTAGATATTTTCTCATGTTGTGAAGATGAGCTCTATTCTGGTAATTCTTGATTTAACTACTAGTTTAGATCTTGAGCTGGAACAACTAGATATAAAAACAACATTCTTTCATTGTGATTTGGAAGAAGAAATCTATATGGATAAACTAGAGGATTTTGAAATCAAAGGGAAAGAACACATGGTTTACATGTTAAAAAAGAGTTATGGATTGAAATAGGCTTCGAGACAGTGGTACAAGAAATTTGATTCTTTTATGGTCAATCATGGCTACACCAGAACAGATGTAGATCATTGTGTGTACTTCAGAACATTCCCATATGGTAAGTTTGTCATTTTGTTGCTTTATGTTGATAATATATTGATAATAAGATAAGACACAATAGAGATTAGTAGTTTTAAAAAAAGAATTATTTGGCTCTTTTAACATGAAAGATTTAGGATTAGCAAGTCAGGTTTTGGGTATGCAAATTACTCATGATAGGAAAACTAAAAAATTATGGTTGTCACAAGAAAGGTATGTTAAGCAGGTTCTAAACAGATTTCATATGAAGAATGCTAAACCGGTTAGCACACGACTTGCTAATCACTTAACACTTAGCAAAAAATTATGTCTTGTTACTCAAGAAGAAAAAGAAGAAATGTCGATTGTTCCTTACTCTTCTATAATTGGGAGTTTGATGTATGCTATGGTTTGCACTCGATCAGATATTGCTCATGCTATTGGTTTGGCAAGCAGATTCCTTTCTAATCCTGATAAGAGTCATTGTGAAGCAGTAAAATGGATTTTCAGATATTTGAGAGGTACTTCTAAGATGTGCTTGTATTTTGGAGGTTCAGAACCAATTCTAAAGGGATATGCATATGCATATATGATAGATGACATTGATAACATGAAGTCTACTTCAGGATATATGTTTACATTTTCTAAATTGTAAAAATGTATTGTCTAATCTACAATTGATGCAGAGTATATAGTTTTGACTGAAACAGGTAAAAAAATGCTTTAGATAAAAAGATTTC
>NW_019013842.1:7500-17791 GCF_000150535.2 Carica papaya | reverse complement strand
TACGACAGCGGGCTCGCAATCTAGGCTGCAGTGTGCGACAACTTGGGGAGGTGCGTTGCTGCTTGGGCAGTGTGCTGCCGCCCCTTGGATATTGAGGCAGTGCACGTCGTCGTCTTTGGCATTGTGCCACCATCGGTTGGGAGATTCTTCCTTTTATTTTTTGCGCAATCGTCATGTTGCATCACATCGCTTTTTTCTCATTCAACTTTCTCTCTTCTTACCAAATTTAACCACTTGGTAAATCTAACGGTCTCCATTTTCTATAAATAGGAACCCCTCTCTTCAATATTTCTCATCATTTCTATTTAATTCTTCCATCCTCCAAGAGTGTAGAGAGAGAGGGAGGGATCTAGAGAGAGAAAGAGAGGAAAAAAAGAAAAAAGGTGTAGGAAAATTTCAAGGTTCTTGTAAGGAATTTAGTATTTCTTTTAAACATCTTAAGGAGCATTTCTAGAGCCAATGAAGCTTGAAATTTATGATTTACATGATCTATGTTTAATTATTCAACAGAAGTAAATTTTACTTGATAAAGCATGTTATAAGATCATATACACACTTGGTGATTTGCATGTGATTTAAATTACATGATTTTGGTGATAATTTTCTGAAATACGAAAAAGAGATTAAGCACGAAATTGTATGAAAAACATGTATTTGTATTGATAGGCATAATGCATCAAGTGTCTTGTTAGGCTTTTTATCTCTGAGGGATGTCTATTTCCTCGTCCCTCATCTGGTCTAGAAAGATGTGAGAGAACCGCTTTCTATGGATGACGGTGTACCCTCTGATGAGAATGGTGATGCAAATTATCTGTTAGGGGCACCTTTGGCTAAAAACTATCGTGGCTATAAACTATCTTATAAGACCACTGTGGTTGACACGACCGTGGTCATATATTGTGTTACAGTTTGGCAAGTCAGAAATGTACCATGAGCAAATTGCCGATATATATCTGATCTGGTCATTCCACATAGGTAGTCAGAAATCCATATCTGTCTTCAGTAGATGGAAGTCAGAACGGCTTTGTGAAGCATGACATGAAAATCTGAGCATTTCATGATTTATTTAGTTTTCTCTATCATCAGCATGATTGAATTGACTTGTTGTGACTATGACATAATGGATCTAATATTTTCTTTAATAAATAAATTATTTTTATAAATTAAGAAAAGACCCTGACGTGAACCCTGATGGTAAGTGTTGATGACATAATTATTCAATTTTAAAATCTTATGATGTTATTTAAATATTATTTTTCTTACTGAATATAAGGAACTCACCTCTTTCCATGCCCCTTCATATGAGGAAGATAGTAAAGAACCGATCACTGACCTCCCCTTGAAATCTATGAGGATCCCGTGGATCCACAAACCTTGAGTGCATGACTTATTCCACACTCTGATGAGTCCATTCACATAGTAAAAGAAGTAGCTCTATTTGTATTTTGATATTTTGTATTTTATAATATATTTCTATATCTGGCACCCTTATGCTTTAATTAGCATTTAGAATGTCACAATGTAGATGAGAAAGATGAGGATGATTATTTGAGGTATGAATCACAGTCTTTTCAACATGCTTAACCACATTCTTCTTCAACTCATCAAGTGAGGACTTCAATTGTCAAAGTTATGCCAAGCTTTGATCCTCATTGGGAGCCATCCACCAACACTAGTTCTCATTTTCTTTTTTCATCTAATTGAGCTCCTTGCTTCGCTTCTTCTCAGTTTCGAGTTGGTTTAAAACCTGTATATGTAGTATAATTAATATAAACTATTTGTATTGAAAAATTTATATTAAAAAGGAAAGAAATAAAAATAACCTGAGTGAGCTACATGTTGAGCTCACGAACACTAGTGTTTCGATGAGCCTCAACACTAGGATGGCCAAAACTTTTCGACTCAGTGAGAAGACGATTATAGGAATATCAGCCCCAGATATAGTGCATAATTCACTCACCTTCTTGAAAAGTTTGGCTCGATGCTTGGAGAAAGTGACTTGGAGATTGCTTTCGTTGTTCATCTTCACCATCTCAACCTTTTGTCGTCCCCTACTTTCTCTCGCCATGTTTACAAGTATTGAATATGTGTAGAGAGAAATCAAAATAAAGATTAATGGAGAGAAATAATTTGTATAGAAATAGGGAAAAATGAGTGATATTTATAGGAGACTCAACTCAAGGTTATGAATTAACATTTTGCTTGTTTAGGGTTGTTTGAGAATCTCCTCATTGAAATATATGGTTCGAAAAATCTAGACAATTAAGATTAAATTTTAGGCATACTCTTATAGAAATTGTGACAATTAATTTTACTTAATTAAGATAACAACGACGATATAAAATTTTAAACTAGTACTTTTAATTTTTAAAAAGGCTTCAATGAACAATTAAATTCTTAATTAATTATACCTTCTATCCGTAACTGGGATATTAAATCTTCGGTCTAGTTGTAAGGAATTTTTATTTAAATTATACCTCATATAATTAAAAAGTTATTGTTTATTAAAGCTTAATTAAGATATTATCCCTACTTGGGATATATATTTCCAAATATATAGATATGTGTACATATTTAGATAACTACTCTCGATAAAATATTTTTCCTGAATATTACTTAATTTCATTATTGATTTATTTTAAGATTAATTACTCGCATCAAACTAATAGAATTTTCTTAGTTTTATTTATGTGACCCATATGGGCTTAGTATTAAATTATTTATAGGACTTTAACCAACCTAATTAATTCATTATGACTAAACACTTTTTATTTGTCATTATGATTAATTTATGGCATCAATAAATTAGATAAACATATAGGTCACCATAAGTGTCGTCTAATAAAATATAATAACTCTTAAAGTACATAAAATTTCAATTATGAATTTTAATAATTATTCCATGGATGCACAATTACCATATAGTTAACTCATTTCATTTATTGTATTTTAGTTTAACTCAGGATATGACTTATACCAAACGATACAAAACCCACTATGTGGTTTAACATATTATACCAAAAAAGCTCAGCATACAAAATTGAGCATAAAACCCTACTTGAACTTCCCAAGTTTCATATGCCTTTCTCAGAATTCTTCAATAACCATTTTCCTCTTCTCAACCTTAGGCATGAAGGCTTTTAGTGAAGCTTCTTTATAGAACTATTCTGATTCCACTCAATTGTTCACCACAGTGAGTTGTTCTCCATAGTACATCATTTTTTTATGCTTTTAATGATTGCTCATCTTCTCCATTAATCTCCTCTATATTGATCCAAACTTATTAATTGGTTACTTTAATCCATAGGGACTTAAATTGTGTTTTCATAAGGGATTTTTTAATGAGAATTTTAACTTTCTACATTCACTTCTTCACTGATTTCGATAATCTTTTCAACGAATTTCCAACAAAATAGAAGGATTTTAGATAAGCATACTTTTAATTGAATATCTTCAATTGAAATTCATACTCTTAAATATATACCAACATGTTTATGTATTTCCACATAATGGAATAGGGAAACGAAACAAGTCTGTGGGATAATCTTTTAGGGTTTTTCTTCAAGGTCGTAGATATATATGTTATAATGTTTTAATAACTTTCTAAAAATATATTACATATTTAAAAAAACTTACATGTTTTCATATAATGGATTAAGGGAGCGAGACGAGCCTAGCCTGCATAGTGATTTCTTAGGGTTCTTTTATAAAATTGCATTAATATAATTTTTTATAATGAATTAAATATTAATCACTGTGATATATACATTATCTTCCTAATTTAATTCTTGTGTGTGCTAATTATTCCATAAATTTACCCGAAAAACAAAAACTCATGCTTGTACAATCTTATTTTTATCTCTAACCTGAAAATTTTTTTTGTACCGAAAAAATTCTAGTACACTTCCTCAAACTCTAAACTCTCCTAAATCTATCGAGATATGGTGCACAATAAATAAGAGATGATAAACCACTGTATCTATATATACATACACATATACATATGTATATATATAATGGACACTAAACTATTATATAAACATGTTATGTATTCTATATGGTGAATATAAATGACTAAATATTTTGATACATTAGCATAGTTCTTTATAAATTAAAATGATACATAATGAAGTATGTTATATAGGTAGCAATTAATATCGTTACAAGAAAATATTGAAAAAATGACATAGTAAAATCTTTGAGATATAGTAGTGTGATAGCTTGAAAATACCCCTGAGTTAATTTTTTCTATTTGATATATTTAATTTAGCATTTATATGTATTTGAAAATATATAATGAAGTTAAGGATATAGTTTAGAGTTAACGAAAAAATAATGGATAAAGATGAAGAAGGTAGAATAAAGATGAAAATGCATGGAAAAAGGTGAGAACCTTTTAGATAAATTGGCATAATGAAAAGTGATAACTTTTAGATGAAGTGACATGTAAAAAAATGGAACCATTTAGATGAAGGGGCATGTAAAAAATGGTAACCTCTTAGATAAAGCAGTATGTGAAAAGTGATAACCTTCTAAATGAAATAACATTATAAAAGATGGTAACATTTAGATAAACTAACAATATAAAAGGTGGTAACTATTAGATGAAGTAGCATAGCAGGATAGTAGCAACCTTTCTCTTATGACTCCCCACTCTTATAAATAGGGGATGAAAGAGTGGAGGAAGGGACATTGTGGAGGGGAGAAAATTAGTGATAAGCATAAAGGTGAGGGAAGAAGAAAGAATACGAAGTGTATAATTTTGTGCGAGTACTGTGAGGTTTTAGATAAAAACTTTAGGGAAATTCTACTAAATTTGTGAGAGCAAAGGATGAGGAAGAGAAGAGGAAGAAGGCTCACAGTCAAAATGAGGTTATTAACAGTTAAAAAGGTAAGTCTTTTCTTAAGTTTTGTTTTCTTAAGTTTTGAAGTTCAGTTTCTCTTTGATTTTTAGGATTAGTTTTTGATTATTGTGTTGAATATTTTTTAGTCAAGAAAGTAACCAAAATCATCCTGAAACTCTGCTTAATTTTTTAGAGAAAAATGTCATAAATAAGTCAAAACTCTGCTAGAATTAAGATTTCATGTTCCATAAGGAAATTGGAAGGTTTGAAATACAACTGTTGACCTAAGGTAAGTGGGTATTATGATTTCATTAGCTCACGTAGTTTTGAAGTATTTTATATATTTTCAATATAAATAAATGAGTAAGTGGATATTATGGATACATTAGCCTACGTAACTTTCAAGTATTTTATATATTTTCAGTATAAAAATGTGCAAATAGATGTTGTGATATCATGGCTTACTTATTTTTGAAAAATATTTAATTTATACTTTCATATATGTTAAGTAAGTATTTGTTAAAGTTTTACTTCGATATAAGTGTTATTTTATTTTGTGTGTTCAAAATGTGATTTTGATATGTGTGCATCACTCATTATGAAAATGAGTTATTCTAAAAGCACCTGCATTATGGTAAACTTCAATTTGGCCATACATACAGTTCGGTATTCGAGTATATTGGTGAAGTGATAAGTGTGTACTCATACATAACCGTTCCGTGATCGAGTGTATGGGAAAATAGTCTAATCTGTGTGCCCTAACCATTCCATCTTCGAGGGGTAGCAGTATTTCAAGGTACTCATATATGCCATTTCGTACTCGGGTACATGAAAAACCAATGATAAGTATGTGTGCCTATGCATAATATATAGTAACTGATTGATCCTCCATAATAGTGATGAAGTATACAACGGAGCATTTGTGAATCTGTTTTCTGATTTGTGCATTTGTCTTCTGATTTGTATATATATCTTTTAAAAAAATTATATGATATATGTTTTTGTTGTATGTAAAAAAAACTGTATATTGCATGTACTATATTGTGATTTCATAATATTATTTATTAGGATATTTTATCTCATCCCCTCTATCACCCTCCAGATACTGAAGATACCGTTGAAGAGTAAGCGTGATATAGAGAAAAGTTTTTGAAGCTAAACTTTGAGATTAAGGTTATTATTTTGTAGTACAAGAAACAGGATTAGAGTCTCGTACATATGTTGATATTTTATATTTAAGGGTTCTGCGACTTTGTTATGATTTCTAAAGTAAGTTATTTTACTTAACTTCAATTTATGCGATTTAAATAAATATACTCCTATAAGATGAGGTATGGCCCGTGACAAGTAGTATATATATATATATATAATGAAGGACAGAGGGTTTGAATAAAGATAGATTATATTAAAAACAAGATGCAATGTCACTAAATACAACTATAAAATTTTTAAGCAAATAACATATATGGTAGGAAAAATCTGGATAATTAAGGTTAAATTTAGCTATACTTTCGTACAATTTGCCAAATCATCCTTTTCTTAACATATATAGATACATATGTAAAGATATACATGAGAATAGAACCTTCTTGAAAATTAAAATTTTTAACATTATATATGAATATATATTCTTGTTGTAGATGTTAATTTGAGATTGAGAAGGCAAGAAAGCTACTTTTACTTTTATTTATTTGCTTCTTGTTAGGAGACACGATAACTCAATAACTTTTCTCAATAGTTTACGTCAATTGAAAAAAAAAAGATTGTGATGGCTTTAATTGAAATAATAAAGATTTTTAGATAATTTATGTTATAGCAAAAAAAGTACAAATGTATTATAAGATATATTAAAATTTTAAAAACTATAATGAATTCTTTATAAAATTAATTGATCATTAGTACAATGGAAAAAATTAATTTTATATATAAGCATTAAGGAAGGACCTAGGTTATAAATTAAACTTAAATTGATCAATTACACCACAATATGAGAAAATTTGATTTTATTTATAACTATCAATTAGGTCACATTTAAAATTTAAAATTTTAAATAATTAAATTTAATTATGACAGCAGATTAACCTTCATAACAATAAAGTTTTAATTTAATTGTAAGTGATATTCAATTAAACTTGAAATTCATATAATTCAATCCAACTTTTAAATTATAATTCTCGTTTCGTGATAAATTCTAATTCAATTAGGATGTTAATCTAAAATCGACAGAATGAAATTCTTCATTAAATCTTGTTCTTTTTTGTTTGAATTTTCTTTGAAGTGTGGTTTACTTACAAACGGTGGACTTACAACTATTATTTTTTCTTCTTTTTCCCCCTAAAATCGGGTATTGTACTAGTACAACACTTCAACTTAGGCCAACTTAAATCAAATCCAATTTCTATGATCCACTTGATTGAAATTTTATATTTAATACAGTTTGGTCTTAATATAAAATCTTCCATGTAATTTTTAATAAATTTTTATTTAAATTATATTTGATATAATTAAATAAAGTTTATTAAAAAATAACATAAAATGTTTAAATAACTATAAACTGAAAACTTATTTATTAATATATTAGTAGAATTACGGTAATTAAACTAAACTAATTTTTAGTAAACTTATATATTTATGAAAAAAAATATTTTGTGACAAATTAATTTTCTTTAATTGAAATAACAACAACGAGATAGAATTTCAAATTGGTACTTTTAATTTTAAAAATAGATTTAATGAACAATTAAATTCTTAATTAATTATAGTTCTATTCTGAACAGGGATATTATCCTTTGTTTTTTTTCTTGAGCATGCAGTTTAATTATACAATACTATAATGTAGGCCCACTCAAATTAAATCCAATTCCCATGATCCATTTGGTTGAAATTATTTATTTAATAAAGTTTGGGCCCTAATTTAAACTTTAGGCCTAATTTTAAGGAATTTTTATATAATTGAATAAGTTAAATAAATAATTAACACTTAATTAAGATATTATCCTACTTGAGATATATGTTTCCAAGTATATAGATATGTTTACATAATTAGTTAAGTACTACCAATAAAATATTTCCCCTGAATATTATTCAATTCCATTATTGATTTATTTTAGGATTAATTATCCACATCAAACTACTAGAATTTTCTTAGCTAGAGTTTATGTATGTGACTCATATAGGCTTAGTATTAGATTATTTATAAACTTTAATAAATGCAATTGATTTATTATGACTAAACACTTTTCATTCATTATTATGATTTGTTTATCACATCAATAAATTGGATAAATGTGTAGGTCACTGCGAGCATAGTCTAATAAATATATCATGACTCTTAAAATATACAAAAATTTGATCATGAAATTGAATAATTTGTCCGTGGATGCATAATTACCATATAGTTAATTCATTTCATTTGTTGTATCCCAAAATATGACCAATATAAAATATTGTTTATTTGAATAATAGATACATTTTTTTCTGTACAAGAGGTTGTGTCATTGTTTAAATATTATTTATATTATTTTATAATTGATGCATACTCAAAAAAAGAGACATAATTATCAACATAAAATATAACTCGCATAAATATGACATAATTGAACATATTATCTCTTATAACTATTCAAATACCATTATGTCTAATATAATACAACTCCCAAAGATGATACATGTTCTCATCAAAGCACAATTATATGATACCAATATCTTGTTTTCTTATACATAGACATTACCTTTTCCCTGAATTAACGGTTTAGAAATAAAGCACATAAAATATTATGTTCTTTTACCGTTCGTAGAATAGTATATCAGTTAATTTGAAAATATGAATAAATAAATAGATAGAAAACTATGTTATTATTAAACTCTTTGAAAGTAACAGAACATCATAATAAAAAAGAACATTACAAAAACCCAACTGCTAAGGTATTTGTAACACCCACTAATTTTATAATTTTTATTTTTGAAATTATTAATTTTTTATTTATTTTATTTAGTTTATTTTATAATTTAATAAAAATAAAAAATAATAATAATGATAAAATTGGGTAAAAATATTATTTGGATTTAATTGAAATTGATTTTGGAAAAAAAGGGTAAAAATTAGGATTCTGGGGGTATTTTTGAAAAGAAAATCAGAAATCGGGGGTCAAAACGCAATTTAGAAAAATTGTGCCCCGTCAGCGCCACGTCAGTAGCCACGTCAGCGGCCCAGTCAGCAGTCCTGGCCAACCAGGACCTGCCGCATGGCAAGGCCACGCCGACCTGGGAACGGACCACGTGGGCGATCTGTGTGCGCGCGATCGGACGGCCTAGATGCGTCCCCGCGCGCACGGACGGCCCAGATAAAGCATGCGCACGGACGGCTCAGATGCACGCGCACGGACGGCCAAGATTCAATCAAGTACGGACGGCCCAGATTTAATCCAAATTAAATCGCGATCGAACAGCCCAGATTAAATTAAGATGGACGGCTGTGATTAAAAGGCAAAGGGTATAAATAAACCGCCCACACCTAACCACAAAAACCCTAGCCGCCAGCCCTCGCCGGAGAAGACGAACCAGACGCCGGAGGAGCCGCTCGCCGCCACCCGCCGCCGCACCGGGGATTTTTTCGACCGCCGATTGAGGTAAATTTCATACCCCCGGCTTGTTTTTCAATGCTGAGTTCCCCTGTGGCCAAATCGGAGCCAAAATCCCGACCAAACGGCCAGAAAACATGGCCAAAACCCAGCGGCGCCGCCGCGCCCCTCCTCGATTTTTGCCTCCGATGAGGCCCTTCCTGGCCTCCGTTTGATACAATTTTTATATCACCGTGATCACCATTCTTTTCTCTACAGGTTGATCGGATCCAAATCACCACAACACGATCCTCACCGGAGACCCTGATCAACCGAGAGCACCGCCGCAGGTAAGATTAACTTTTTCACACTTTTTTCGACCTTAAACGGCCTCATTCTTGAATGTGAAAATTCACTTTTTCTGTTTTTTCATTTCAAAGTCAAAAGGTTTTTCACTATTTTGTAAGAGATTACTTGAATACGAAAGAGTGGGCTGGCATTTATAAGTTGGAATTTGCCTTTTGTTCGTCGGTTCGACTTCGACCGCTTTCTATGTGATGATCATAACATAGGTATGATCATGCTTTTTAGAAGGAAGTAGAAATCGTGTCATGTGCCACTATAATTGTTCCATTGAGCACCTATCCACTCAATCACGGGCCGCTCTGTCATTGTCTGATTTTTGGTTGTCTGATCACACTCGAAATTATGTATCTACTTCTCGTATTTTTGCCCCTGCTCGGTAGTTCCGTAGCAGGTTTTTTCGGACGTTTTCTAGGATCAGAAGGAAGCGCTATAATTACCACTACGTGCGTTTCATTCTCTTCGATCTTCTCTTTGATTGCTTTTTATGAAGTCGCACCGGGAGCTAGTGCTTGCTATCTAAGA
>NW_019013842.1:0-2500 GCF_000150535.2 Carica papaya | reverse complement strand
AGTATTCGCCTTTTCTTCTTAAAAAAAAGCTGATGTAAAGTGGATGGCACACATCCATTCGAATGTAGCCAATCTCTACCCGCATTAATTATAACTTGACTTGAAGTTCTTTCTATTAATATGAAAAAGAAAGCCTTGTTTGCTTCCTCTAATGCTTCTGTGCACGTACGATAAGGGATTCTTCCTTCCCAGAAGTGCTTGCTTACCTGGATTGCTATTGCTTACCGGAACTTGCTTGCTTATAAGCAAAATAGCCTAGTTTCTTCACTGACTTGCCTGGAATGAGAGGAATTGACTCGAGTGAGAATGAGAGGTTCTTTCCACTGGTACCAATCCTCTCCCTTCTTTCGAGCCAATAACTCCAACTTTCCCGGAACGAATGGATTGGAATGAAACTGCTTTGCTACGGAAACCAAAGGAAGTTCTACTAACTATTACTGTCCTTGGCGGGGAAGTAGCACCGCTTCGCCCCTTTTCTCGGTCCCTAGAGGTACTCCATCCATTTTTGAGTATACTTTCCCCCCTTCCTCATTCCCTCTCTAAAAAAGTGTTTTACTCGTTCTCTATCGGTATAGCCACTGCTTCGCCCCTCTACTTGTCATACGAGTGACTTCATACGTGCATATCTCGCTTTTTTTTTCAACCATCCGCTTTTTTCCTGCCTTCGGCTTCGGAAACGCTAGAAGCTAGCCTAGGAAATGTCGGGCCGAAAGATGCTTAGCTACTCGGAGGTAGAATACAAATAAAACATGTAATCCGATCCCCTCTCTGATAGCCGCCTAGTTGAAGTTAGCATCTCTTTTCTCAAGCTTGATTCGCAATAGCTATCAGTTCAAGCAGGAGAGTCCGTCTTTCTTTGTTAAATGGCCGAATTAGCCACACCCATAGAATAGAAGGGATCAATCCCACATTCGGCTCAAGAGAAGCAAAGGAAAGATTAGAGTCGGCATTAGCCCCGTTGTTGGAGGAAGGCACTACCTACTAGTAGTTAGTGGTGAGGTAGCTCTTATTAGTTCGAGTCGGTGCCGGTAGCTGTAAACTCTTCTTTCTCGATGGGAATCATAGCCCTATCGTAGCCAAGTCAATGGACTTGCCTTTCTTGCTTGAATCAACTTCCTAAACCTCTTCCTGCTCATTGACTAATGGAAGAACTTTCAAATGGGACAGGTGATGAGGGAAGACCTTCTATCTTAGACAAGAAAATGTACCGAATACAGATAAGGAAAGCAGTCTACTCATGCCCAGGCACAGCAGAATAAAAGGCCTAACTCGAGTCTAAAAGTGGTTTAGTTCCCCAAGGGTTCGGTATCATAATATAGTAGTATGCCGGAACTCTTTTTCTTAAGGTGCGGAGCGAACTGTCGGACTAGGAGCTGCGATTGCTTTTGTTTCATAAGCAGTTCTTCCTCTAAATAGATGGCGAGAATCTGTTCTTGGTGGTAGGGCAGTAGGAAGTAGCCTTTTCTTCAAGCAGGGCTTTCTCGATAGCCAGAAGCTCTTCCTTCCATTAGTAATCTGGGCTTGTAGTTGAATCGAGATTTCCTTGGTCTTCTTTGACCCGGCGAGGGAAAGCAGCTCCTTCCATGGCTACTACTCTCATTCATTCCGAAGAAAGGGGCGACCGAAAGATAGGAGCGAAGCATCAATCTCAAGAGAGTTTCTTTTCCGGGCAATTGCTTTATATTATTAAAGGAAAAGGAAGAACTCGCTTTCGCTAGGCACCAAGGCTTCTGAAACTCCTAACTTCCCTTGAGCCTGGTTAAGAAAGGAAAGCCGGTCCAATCCTAGCTTCTGAAACAAGAGAAAAGATCACAGCGGCAAGACCGGCGAGAAAGGAGCTATTATCGAGCTCGAGCCTGATTCTTCTTCTAGTTCTCGCTAGCAGGTTGCTGCGACATAAGGAAAACGTTCAGAATGGGTAGTTTTTGAGGATTTCTACTTGGATGGGGATTTAGGGATAACACATGCACATGAATAAGCAGAAGCAATCGCAGAAAAAGCAGAATACTCTATATAGCATTAGAAAAAGTACCAACATAATACGAATTCAGGAATACGAATACGGAATAGTAACAACAACATACTAAGACGAGGGTGAAGTAGTAGCTAATCACTAATAAAAGAAGAGGGAAGAGAAGATCAAAAAAAGTGAGAGTTTCAGGCAAGATTCGTAATGTTTGCTTTCCAACTCGCTTGATTAGATGTGTTAGATAGGGGTAGGGGAAGCTTGGTAGGGCTTTCCTTTCTAGCCTTATCTTTAGAGCTACCTCCTTCACCCCTTGCCTTGAAAGCCAGTCCGCAAGTGAAGAAAGGAAGCCAAACCAGTAAGCAATTTTAGCGTGCTGCCCTTCTTGGAGTTCTCAATCCCTAAAGTAGACCAACTATTGTTCTAGACACCGGTTGACTACTTCGATTGCCCATCTATTTGCGAGTGGTAGATGAGCTCATCTTTAGCTGGGTCTTGAGAGCTTGAGACTCTTGGCAGAAATGACTAATAATA
>NW_019013839.1:4396-19851 GCF_000150535.2 Carica papaya | reverse complement strand
AAATAAAAAGTCAAAATTAAAACAAATTTTTTTTTTTTTTTTTAATTATAATGACAATTGGAATTTGATTGACCTTTCAAAGGGATACCATAGAAACGGAAGGGGGAATTAAAAAAATTATATTTGGAGATAAAATGTATATTTTATCATAATTTAGTTTAATAATATAAAATAGAAAAAGACATATTAAATTTAAAATACATATTATATACATAACCCAGCATTCTAGTTTAGGAACAAATATATATATATATATATATGTAAATTCTTTTCTGACTGGAATAAGTTTAAAATCGATTTGATTAATTCAAAATTAAATTGTTTAATTAGGTATTAGTATGAAAAAGGATTAATTAAGAAATGAAACATAATAATTTCTTATTTAAAATATCAAAATACTAAATAAAAATTATAACTAAGCATATTAAAAATTTGTAAAAATCAACTAATATGATTATCCAGTGCATTAGTTTATCTTTCATCACATAAAATTATTGTTGTTTCTCTTTTTATTTTCTTGTACATTAATGCACTGTATTTCTTTACATACGCCATGCTTATTATAAGCTTAAATATTCAAATTGTTGATGTAAAATTTGTATTTTTTTATTTGAGTATCTATTTATTTTGATAATCTGTTTTTAAATTTTATGTGAACAAGTGATCATAGAGCAGATAACATAGCCACAAAGTTTAATATGCATTCCCATTTGGGTGCCTCATATAATTTAATATTTTCATGTAAAACTTCTCTATTACTTTTATTTGCATCCCATCAGATTAGCAACTCTAAACCACATATAACCTATAAGATATTCCCATCAAGTTAGTGACTTTGAACCAAAAATAAACTATTATAAGATAATACTTAGGATACGACATGAAAATACTGGTGGATATGAAATTGCTGGCGGCCAACCTCAAATGAAAAGTTCATATTTCATTCAAGAGTTAAAACACTGAAACAAGGCAAAACAATAGCAGAAAGCAATAACTATTTGTCTCTTGATGTACACAAAAGAAGCATGATGGCTTTTGCTTAACCATAGAATCAAAACTAACCAATACCTCTTGTCCTGACCATACTCCATATGAATGGATCTTCCTAAAGTGTTACTTCACAGCCTTATACAGGAACCCGTCTGCCACGGTACCGGTCAAAGATCTATAGGAGAAGAAGAGAAAAAAAATAAATAAAAAAACAAGCTTAATAGCTACTTCTGTATTTGCTTTGTGAAGCTTGGGATGAAAGCATTTTAATATGCAAATTATACATGGAAATCAATATATCTATTGACTCCAAATATAGAAGGGTTTAAGACTGTAGAGTGCTTTTTAAAAAATATTTTTTAAATGTATGTTAGTGCTCCCTTTTCCTAATCTAAATAACATGGTGAGCACTAAACAGACTAACAACAAGTGAATGCAGCATATCCTTACCAGAGGTTTCTCAATTCAGAAAAATAAAAAGATATTGCAAGTAACAAACCGATCTGAAATACGGCTTCTGCAACAGCCAACCAAGAAAAGGTATCCTCTGCAGGAAAACTGCAACTGTCGGCCAGAAGCCACTGCCAGAGAAGACATGAGAAACTGGGTTAAGATTAATCAGAAACTACAAAAACGTAAAATGGAAGGACTGGCAACTAATCATGGAGAGAAAGGATCTGAATACCTGAAGAGTACAATAAACCCATATGCTTCCAAAATCATGCCAAAAATCGGCCACCCTATAACAACAAAGAAGAAGCCCATGCCAAAAGACAAAGTTCCCTGTTGATCAATGAAGCGTGTGGCGGGCTGAGGAAGGAATAATTGTATGGTGGTTATGCACGCAGACAGACACACAGATAAGGAAATCAAACCTTTAAGTTTTGACGTTTCATAAAAAATTGCATGGTAGACTTCAGACCAATGGTTAGAGTCACCCCTGAGAAGAAGAGGATCTGATTAAATTACACAAAGAAATGAAGGAGTCTAATCAAATGTCATGTATAGATTAGAGAATTGGCAGATCAGTAAAATGGAAGATAAACATAATAAACTTACATTTCCCATGGCAAGGAAACCCTTGTCAAAGAAGAAGATAACTCCCAGGAATGAGAAAAAAATTCCAAATCCGGTCAATCCTAGCCCAATCTCTGTTTCAATTCAGAAATGCCAATATTAAAATGTGCAGAAGTTTTAGCGGGTGAAACATGCCTGTAACTGTTTCAGCATCCAAAACCGAGTACAAAGTTTAAAGCACTGAAATTCAAACACTTTCTCCATCATCCAGACATTTCTAGAAACTGAACAAAAGATCAATAGCAAATTTTAGATCAACTTCATTTATTTGGAATAAGATTTATAACTCTTCCCATTAGAGCACAAAGAATTGATTTATTCTTAAATCGATTAAGCTAATTTCCAACAGTAAGACCTTATGAATTCTCCAAAAAAAACATCAGCAATTACAACTCCCACTCGTGAACATTCCAGGAAAATAGCACCTCCAACACCACCTCCAAGTGGCAGTAAAGAACTTAGAGCTCTCGAGATGTAAACTCCTCCTTAGTAATAGAGGATAGTTCCAGAACTTTGGTCATTAAATTTCCACAACGCTTTCTGCCAAGGCAAAAACATAGAGATTCCTAATTCTGCAACTGGAATTTTAAGAAGGGGAAAATGGGACCATATCTCCTAAAATAGATGCTAATTTCTCACCCGAACGTGTTTCCACTACTTTCTCCCTCATCATATTTAATTCAGGACTACGGCAACACAACGAAACCTAATAGTTTATCTTCTTTCAACTTTCAAATCACCAGCGGATACCACTTGATACACTTGTTTCAACCAAAGATACAATCGCAAATAAGCCATAGCCATCTTCTCTGAAAAAATTCAATAACCACAGCCATGTTCCACACCAAGCCGATAAAAAGTTTCCAAAACGAAATAAATAAAACACAAAAAATTCTCATAAACGGCAAAACAGCATCCATGAAATTCATACAGAGTGTTCGCTCGCTACCAAAAATAGCATAAAATTTTCTTCCAATCATCGCATCCACGTACGGATACAGTAGATACATACTAGGGAAAAAGTTAACCAAAAAAGCAACAACGTGAACATGTACTCACTTTTTCGGTCATTCATTTCGAAGGAAACCATTGCGGAGGTGACTCAGAGACTGCTGCTCCTCGTTCACGTCTTCAACTGAAGATCAAATCTTAATATCAGAAGAGGATAATCCGGAAATGTTTTCATTAAATAAGGAAGAAAGTTCGATTTAATGAGAGTTTTGGAAGGAATACCTGAAACGGAAGTAGAAAAGCGGAGAGGGAATGAAACAGAAGGATTTGAAGGAAGAACTTGAGCAGAAGGAGCCCTCTGTTGTCCGGGACTAATATTCTTAAGCAGTGCGATCCCAGAGAGAGAGAGAGAGAGAAGAGAGAGAGAGTAGACCAGAATAACAGAAATCAGTTTCTACCACCAAGCTGACATGAGATGGTAGTAAGTCATAGAGATCGGACGCGACAATTTTCTATTTATTTGCTGAGATTAAAATTGAATAATTTCCATACTTTATTTTTTTATTTTTAGAGAATTATTGTTGGAGTCTATCCAATACCTGGTTTTTTTCTATTGTCTGTACTGTTACATAGAATGCACTCTTTTTTAAAAAAAAAAAATAATAATATAAATATCAAGAGGATTTTAATTTGTGTACATATTAATTAAAATATATCAGAAAATATAGAAAATGACACAAAATTAAAAAAAAAAAATTCAGAGTCTAAAATTTATTACAAAGAATACACTCAGGATACAAGCATTCTTTTTGGAAAGAATTGACAAAAACATTAAATGTATAACCAGTTCTAAGATCCCACCAAGTTCAATGGAATTTAAAATATGTTACGCAATTCCATTCTCAAATAAATTCTTTAGTTTGAAACAACTCCTTCAAATTATGTTATAAACGATTTTATAAACCTAGTTCCAAACACGTTATAAAGTCACCATTCCTTCCATGATTCGGAATTTATATAGACCAAAGAGCTGAAATTCAAACCGAAAAATAATATATCCAATGTCCAAATAACCAAAGGAGCTTCTGTTAATTGTAGATCCATACTATTAAGGATTTTACATATATGACTTGAAAATGAACAAAAAGTGTCTATCAACCAGATAGCGATACTAATCTAGCATTTATTTTGAGATCATAATAACAACTAACCAACTCGTTTTTCTTTCCAAATTCTAACGTTTCACATCCTTGAGATTCGGAGAGGAAACGTAGCTTCTAGAATTTCACTCCTCAGAGAGACCATCTGGATCTTCTCGAGGCTGCCTAGCCTCTCTAAAAGATACCTCTGACAGTTCTCAGCAGCCATTACTCCAGCTGAGTAAGCTCCATGGACAGATCCCTGATGGTCCATACTAACAGCTTCCCCTGCAAAGAAGTAATTTCCAACAGGTGCTCGAAGCCTCTCGTACAGATCTTCCGGCATTCCAACTATGTCGTAGGAGTAACAACCAAGAGAATTTGGATCTGTTCCCCAATGTGACACAAGATACTGAACCTGTTTCAAAGAAACCAGATATGTTGGTTCAGAAGTTTTGTCCTGTCTATCAACACCACTTGGGCATCCAACCAGTAAGAAACGAAATATTTCATTATTGCCGCCATAAAGTAAAACAAGTAAATCCAGATAGCAAAATTCCAGGCTGCAGGGAGGTGAAAGCAACAATGGGAAACAATGAATTTACCGGCTCAGTTGCATCAGGAAACATTTTCTTCAGTTGCAACATCACAAAATCTGCAGCAGATTTATCAGATAGCTTCTCGAGATCATAAGCAAATCTTCCAGCAGCCATATAGACAAGTATAGGATAGCCTGTTGCCTTGTGAAGATTGAGAAAATAACCACAGGCATAAGAAGTGGGAGCAACAACACCAATGAGTTCAACATTTGGCCAAAAGACTGTATCGAATCTTAAGGCAATCTTGTTTTCATTTCCCACACCTAGACCTGAAATTGCAGAGAGCTTCCACTCGGGCAGCTTTGGTTCAAATTGTATTAAATTGGCTTTTAGAATACCAATTGGTACTGTTATGACAACAGCATCAGCAATGAAGTTCCTCCCCTCTTCAACTGTGACTGTCACCTTGTTACACAAATTGGAGACTTTTGTAACCCTACATATAAGTTCTATAAAGCGTCAAAATAATGTCACCACACAAGAAGATACAGTTTATGAAGGCTTCTAGATAAAGAAATACTTCCAAGGTTAGGCTTCTCTACATTTTTCTTTAACAGATAAGTGCCACAGAGTTATTGAACCTAATTGTCAAGAATAGGAAGCGAAAATACAGTTTATGTTAATACTGAATCTTTGTAAAACTTTTTAATTCCCCGAACAGGAAGTTAGATTCATATACAGTTCAGTAAGAAAAGATAAATATATGAAGCTTAGTTTCTCAACATTATTCAAAGTAGCAAACAAAAGAAAATAACCATGCTCAATTAGGTCTTACACTACCCGACAATAACACAAGCATATTGGAGGAAAGACAATACGCCAGTCAAAGATTAAAACGCCAAAATAGAAAGTTTTTGGTAGTACCTTTGGTTCAAACGGACATCAATATCTTTTGCAAGAGCCTTTATCACAGGGTCATAACCTTGCACCATAAGTCCATGACCACCAGTAAGAACATGCTCCTGCACATCAAGAATTACTTGCAACTAAGTAAGCTATTCTCCAAAACAAATAGCATCTGATATGTAAGTTTGCTTTAATCCATCATAACTTGGTCCAGTAGATAACTGCCAGGAAATTGTCATGCTATTATAGGCAATAATAATTGATAACCAACAAGCAGGCAGTAAAAGATAAGAAAGGTCAGCTTCTGCATAGAGAAGTTTCCAGTTTGTTTAATAAGTTAATGATTTTGCTTAATCCAGTCCAAGTTGGGTTCAGAAAATTTATGTGTAAAAGGTTCTTTCTTTTTTCCTTAAATCTGATTTCTATAAAGTGCTCCCCTCTCCTCTTTAAAAAGTTAATGCAAAAACCATCTTAAAATAGATTGTCAAACGACTACAAAGAATTGCAACCAGCAATAATTCAAGGCGTTACATAGTAGAACAATGATCTTCCATTCAATAAAAAACTGTGTTACACGAAATTAAGGAAAAATCAGACACTTCACTTGCCTGGTCCCAACATTTCAGTGATATCATATCTGCGTCCGCTGCAAACCAAGCTTCCATTCTGCATATGTACCACTGCAACACTTCATAGGCAAGCCCTCCTTGTCTACAGAAGATGCCAGTTAGGTCAATTGCACTGATTGATCTTGTAATGACAACAAAATGCAATAAACATTAAACATTGAACATCCTTTCACGCCCAATACCTCAATTCTGGATGCCTATCTAACACAAGCGATATTGCTTGAAGGACAGACATGTCACTGGTATGTTCATCCCTTACTTGCTCTGTCTAGAGATGCCACCAAAAAAAAAAACTAAGCAGATTGCTTATCCACACTGTGCAGGAACTACATATATAAGACTTCTCAGAATACAATATCAAGATTGTACCTTTTTGAGGATTTTCTCAAAAGTCTCTCCAACTTCAGCGACCATCTGCTGTGGAACTTTATGGCCATGCTTATCAAAAAGTGCATAACTGAAAGAACCAAATCCAGATCCTCAATTAATAATTTAATCTGAAAAAGTTTAAATTATAACAATGAAAAGAGAGACTATGTTATATGCTCTGGGTAAAATCTGATTCATCCAACAACATTTTTAGTTGAATTTTCAAAGTCAATCAATATCCTTCTGCATGCGTATCGTTTACTTGTCCTACATGCCCCACATTATTTGTATGGTGGACATGGGACAACTTCATTTTATGCATCATGCTACCACAAATGAGATTAGTTCCTATTTCTGAATCTTAGGGATGGTGGAAACAAGACTTTGAAAAGACAATTTTCCTAAAGGTTGTATTCTTACTCAAGCAATTTGGAAAAAGATATTGACTACTAATAATTTGAAGGAAAAGACATGGTTTCTCAACAATCTCTATCTTTATGAAGGGGATGAAAAACCTCGCGCACGCACCTGAAATTTTTAAATGTCTCCATCCTTGCTTAGCATAAGACTGGTTAGTTGCTGGTCCTATTTAGGATTAGGTATGGACTTCAGAAGGATGGTGTCCAAAGGGCCGAAGATGACAATTAAGTAGATTCTCTTATAATTTTTCAGATTATATAGAGCTGAAAAAACAAAGAGGATGTTTGATGGTGTTGACAGTTCCATTGATATTATAGAAGTGTTATTCTGTCTAACATTTTCGGCTTAGAAGGAATCCTTTGACATATAAAATTATTGTCTTGAAAATAGTTATTTTGTTATTGGATTGGCACCAGAATGGTTCGCTTTTGACACATCTCTTCTTTTACCTTTACAAAAAACAAGTTCAGTTTTTGTAGCTTTATCTTATTTACAACCAAAACATGTTATTTGCTTGTCCATTGCAATACGGTATGGTATTCAATATAGCATACCATGATATGTAGAAAGTTAGTCTGAAAAACTTTAGTTCCATGTGCTTGAATCTAAGCTTCATCTCTGATCTAGGGACTTGTGCATACAATCTGAAGTCAGGAAATGATTACCTTTCTAAATCATGGTCATACAACACAGAGTTGTCGCCGCTAGTACGGTACAACGTGAGCCCTAGACAGCGTATTAAGGGAGCCAAAGGATTCTCATTGCAGACTCCATGTAGCCTGAATAAAATCAATGGAAAAAATTATTAATACACATTTGAAATCAAAGTTATGTACCCTTTCTTCTTTCAATGAAAAAATTTTAGTCCTCCAAAAACATATGAACATTTAAGGCATAAACAGGATTGAATATGAGAATGTTTGTGAAGCATTCTTTCATTGTATAAATGCACTTACTAATGCTATGCCTGTATTTATATGAAAATATTATGAGTATAATAACGGATGATTATCTGCCAAATGTGCTCTGGAAGGTCAAAGCGATTTGAACGAAATGATGAAACATTTAGACGAGTGACAAAAATGTATGTATGGAAAATACAAATAATCTTTTTGTTTTCAATGCTTTTCTTCTTTCCAAAGAAGCACTTATTCTTCTTGTTAATAAATTTCATCCCAGGAAGTAATTAAGCATATCAGACACTCACGAATACTTCCCAGTTTTCCACTAAAACTATGAAGAACTTAACCAAGCCAACAATTGTGACAAACAACAAATTAGAATTACAAACATAAAATTCGTAAATTGTATCAGGCAGAGAGCATGGATAAGAAAATCCTTCAAGTAAACAAGGGCCAACATAAAGATGTGCAGTATCTTTGTAACAATTAACTATCACATACAAGGTAAGGCAAGGGACCCAAAAAGTAAAAGGTATAAACCATCAAACCAATAAAGAAAGGAACTTTCCATGAAGCTCCCATATCCACAGGGCAACCAAATGAGTAGTCAGTATGGATACGGCCACCAAGTCTATCCCGTGACTCCAGCACAACCACCTATGCAGATTTTGACAACTAGAGATTGTTAAAGATAAAATAACTGTTGTATCCATAACCATAGAAGAAATAAGCAGTTATCAGACTATCACCTCAAAAGATGCATCATGAAGAATACGTGCAGCAGCAAGACCTGAAATACCGGCACCAATTACGATGACAGACGGGTGTGAACTGTTACGTCTCTCAATAAGTGAGGCAATAGTGCCTGCCAAATGGATTACCAAAAATCAAAATGTGCACAAAATCCAGGATTGGAACTGGAGATCACCAAAAAATAGCTTAAAAAGTACTAAATCTGGCTAAGTCAGATGCCATTTTGTCAAGGGAATGCTCACTGCAGACTTCCTAATGTCATTGTCATTCAGTTTCCTGTTTATGGCATGCAGATCATCGGCTAGTAAATGTTGCTTTGGCGACCAACAGAATGACATAGAAACGTATTTCATATTTTTTCTTCACAACAGAACAGTATTGCTGCAGGTGCTTATATTACCATTCATCGGTTCAGTACGATCTCACAAGTACTTAGGGCCACAAAATAGGGCTACGAATTCAATTGTGCTGTTTCAACCAATAGGAAATGCTTATTCCCCACTAAATTGTTGGTCAGCAACGAAATATACAGTGAATTCTTTAGATCAATTTCCAAATTTTTCCGCTTCAATTTAAAGAGAATCAATGCCGAAAAGATTCGCAGCAAAAAAGCTAACCATCTAAAAACAACCTTCAAGAATCAAATTCCACGATTGCCACACGCAAACAAATAACCTTTAAAGAAAATCAAGAAACTGGAGGAATATACACATATACTAACCGTCCAACAAGTTGTCACTGGAGAAAGAATCGTCGGTGTCCATAAAGATCTTAATGAGGACGACGACGAAGATGTTGTTGATAATTCGAACAACAAAGCAAGAAAATAAATCGAAACACGCGAAACAAACTTCTGAGAGAGTTTACGGGTGTATAGGAATCAAGAAATTAGAAATTAACTGAAACGAATGATAAAGTATGAAGATGAGAAGGCCGGCAATGAAGCGGCTGAAATTGGAGGAACAACGCAGCTTATCAAACCAGCTCATAAGGTGAATTTTCTTTGCCTAATATCGACTCAAAACAATATCCTCCACAGTTCCGGAACCGACCGGATTCCAAGAATAAGAACAAGAACACGACGAAAGATCTACCAAGAACCGAAGAGATTAACGTCGGTCGCATAGATCGCCGACTCGATGCTGCAATTCAGCGTTTAACACCGTCCGCCTCTTCGTCTTCCTCCGGTCTCCTCTGACCTACCTCTGTTTTTTTTTTTTTTTCTTGCCTTTCACGTGTCTTGGCAAAATACAACACAGAACAGAACAGAACAGAACAAAAGAGAAAATTGAGAGATGAACGAGATCGCTACGGCTCTGTGTAAGCGCAACGGACTCCCGCTTTTATAGCGGCGAAGGCCCCGGTCCCACTTAATCAAATTACAATTGGAGATTCGTTGATACAACTAACTCGCAGGGGTATTTTCGTCATTTCAGTTGGAAGTAGACGTTAGTCGTGTGAGATCTATTTACCTTATTTATAAAATAGAAACTCCATTTATAAATTTGGCAGTCAAAATTGAATTGGATTGAATTGAACTGCTTTTTAACTAAGACGGAATTTTTTTATCTTTTGGGCAAAATAGTTAATAAAATATTTTTTTAAAAAAATAATTAATTTGTAATAACCAAATAATATGTATGCTCGATTAATTAAATTAGAGCTTTTTTATTTTTAGTTTATATTAATTATAATCTTTCTATAAAAAGTTATTTTATCAAAAATAAATTAATTTTTTTAATCTTTAATTTCTGATACTAAAGATGAGATCATACACATTAATTTATTTGATTCGTACCGAATAATAACTACTCAAATTTAGTACCATAATAAAAAAATTTGTGAACCATCATATGAATAATATAATTAATTGTTTGGTTAAAAAAAATTGATATCATAACTTTTAAGATATTTTAACTTTTATAGACAAAATATTAAAAACATGTAGAATAAAAATTTACAACTAACAAAAATTCACAAAATTAAAAGATAATAGCATGAAAAATAAATAATTTAATGTATAAAAATTAAAATTAAAATTAAATAGCACTGAATTTTTAAAAAAATATACAAAATTAAACAATAATTAAGTAAAATTACAGAACGTTCACTAAATTATTTAATGATTTCGAGTGTAAACACAAATCGAATGCTTTACACAATATCAATTACATTCAAAAGTTATGGTTGTTTATAATTATATTTTATTTTTTAAAATGAAATTATATATTATAAATACTACTTACAACACAATATAAATGGTATTATGATTCGAAATCATTACAATTTTTTTTTTTATAATTGTGTAAATAAATTAATAAAGGGTATTTTAATTATTGAATATATAATATTAGGTAGTAATAGGAAGTCTATAGTATTTTTGTAGTGATTAATTAGAAAAGCAAATGATACCTACCAAAATGCTAAAGAAATCATATTATAAATTTCTTCATTAAATATATTGAAATGAGACAGAAGGATCCAAATCATATGAGCAATTTGTCATCGTCGTCATCCCTTTTTCGGCTTTTTAATTATTTTAATTATAAAAAAAATGAAATAAATGTGAATTTGAAAACTAATTATATTACCCCGAAAATAGAGGAGATCTTGGCAAGGATATTCTTGACCCCCTTTTGGTTTCAACTTGTTTGGAGTGTAGTGTGTAATATTTTCGTTAAATACAAATATTTAAATTTTAATATTTATTACAATTTCAATATTATTTTATTAATTAATTTAGCACCAAATTGTAATGAAATAAATATTAAAATATAATTATAATAAGTATCAAACTTTAAAAATTAATTTAATTGTCGAAAGTCATTTCAACAATGAATCAAATATGTAATATTTTACTTTTAAACTTACAAGATTTTTAATCCATGAATTATTACTTATTTAAAATTGAGTTCGAATTTGAACTTAAACTCAAATTAAAATTAAAATTTGTACAAAATTCAAAATTGAGATAATTAGAAAAAAAAAAATTCAACTTCAAATTAAATTCAATCACAACATATTTCGAAAAAAATCTCATAACAATTCATTATACTCAATATAACTTACTTGTGGGGGATATATGATGGCAATTGACGAATTTTATTAAAATTGAATCTAATTTATTTTTATAAAAAATAAATTTTAATTTACTTTATTACTAATATATAATGTTTGAGTCAATAAAATTAATAATTTAATTAATTATTATATTAATAGAATTATAGTGATCGAATTGAATTAGTTATCGATAAATTTATTATATTTTAAAAATAAAAAAACGTGAAATAACATTTTAAAATTTAAAAAAAAAATATAATAAAACCAAACTAATTCAAGTAACATGATGGTAACGTGTAGTTTATTATTTTTTGTTAATAGCAATTTATTATATAAAAAGTCATAGTCAAATTCATACAACAAAAATATATCCCTTTTTCTTTTTTTAAAAAAGAATAAATAATAATACTTTTTTTATAAAAAAAAAAAATCATTTATTTTAAAAAAAGACAGAAACCTAAAAGTTTTGTTGTCTGTCCAATCATTAGATTACACGTCGGCACCCACGAAGCAAATTGTAAGAACGTGGGTGGACTGCGGTAATGGTGATCTGGCCAGCCAGCTCACTTTCCGCTTTGCATGTGCCTCACCGTAATGATTGCTGGTCTTATAAGTCGGCTGTACGCACTGATGTTCCGTATATTGCGCGTTGCTTACGTGGAAAATTCGTTATAAATTTTTTTTAATTAAAAATCGTATATTAATATTTTATTTTTTTAATGTGAAATTATAAGTTTTAAGTCACGTATTAATATTTATTTGATATTCAATATTTTATAAAACAAAAGATAAAAAAATATATCATGTAAATTTTATGGAATATTTCTTCTATTTATAATTAAATACAAAATTTTATATTTTAGATATTGTTATACATTTTAGCTTTAATTTTTAATATATTATTTTTCATATTAAATAATAAATTCACAATATAAAAGAAAGTTGTTTGATCTTTAAAAAGATTTAACTCCTTTTTAACATAAAAATAAGATGTGTGCATTAAAAAACTCGTTTAGAGAATTTAGTCTCTATAAATAAAAAATTTACAAATCCATGAGTTCGTCAAACTAACTGTGATGCTTCACGTGGAATAAAAGGATGGTAAGATCTCGAAGTTATACAGAGCTTACATAGTTAGTAGAACGAACAAATTTTT
This sequence comes from Carica papaya, assembly GCF_000150535.2. The sequence goes on along the minus strand of NW_019013839.1, from coordinate 6,960 downwards.
TTTTATATTAACGGTATGGAGATAGCGAGTGCACAAATTGTTCACTATTTACTTATAAAGGACAATGTTTAGATCATTCACCGTCTTGTTCCATCATATGTATTTTTTGTTAAAATATTTATTTGTTAAATGAGAATGTTAATTATTATAAAATTATTGTATTCGGGTGTTTTCAAGTTGGATTTGTGGATTGTGTTTGGATAATTGTTTAAGAGTCACACGCTTTCTAGTTCGTCAATAATTTTTAAATCAGTCAACGTAATTAGCCTCAAATTACCGTAACAGGAAGTAGAGTGAGAGATTCTTACCCGAATTGATATTTCAAAATGTTGTATTATTTACTACGCTTCCTAACGGGTTCTGGATTTCTTGAATTTTTCATATGAAAATCAAAATACTTTTCACATACCCAAAAATACCTCAAAAGTCCAAAATTGATGTTGAAAATATTTTCGACCAATTTTAGGGTTCTAGCATGGCGCCCTCGCCCACGACAGCGATTTGCCTCGGTCTGGTAGGTTTTGGCCAATTTTGGCCGATTTTACACATTTATGTGAAGAAATATGTTAGGAAGCCTCGGTTAGCCACAAAAAAAAATAAAACCTACTAGCGGCGGGGAGGGGGAGTCTCCAGGTGTTGTGACTCTGCTGGTTCTCCTTTGTGGCTGAGATTTTTCTCGGCTAACCTGTACCAGAAAGAGACGGTGAACACGATGTTAAATAATCGTGTGAAACGGAAAACGGAAAGGGGGTCATTAGAGAGGTTTTAGGGTCTTGCCTGCGACGGCTCTATCGGGTTTTGCCTGCGACGGCTCCGATATGACCACAAGGAGACTTTGAATTGAATTCCGAGTGGGGATGAGAAAATTTTACCTTTTTTGGAGGTCGGCGGTGAGTTTGGTGTGACGGTGGCCGGGGGGTCAGCCTCTTCTCTAGCGTCTGGTTCTTCTTTTCCGGCGAGGGTTGGGCGGCTAGGGTTAGATTCTCTTACGAAGAAGAGTTTAAATACTATTCTCCTATTTGATCTAGGCCATCCGTTTGTGTCGATGTGGAGCGAGGAGGATTGTTCGATGATTTTTCGTTTAGGCTGATGGCGTGGACAAATCTGGACCGTCCATCGCGATCCATCTCGCCCGTCCAATCACTTCTAAAGAGATAATGTATCTCAACCGTTCATGCGCAAGGGATGAGGTCTGGACCGTCGGATTGCCAGGCATGTGGATCGCTCGCGTGGCTTCCCGTGTGGTGCCAATGTCAGCCAACCAGCCACGTGGCTAAACTTTTTTTTTTGCAATTTAACCCCTATTTCTAATTTTTTTCTTCAAAAATACCATCTGAATTCAAAATTTCACCCCTTATCCCCAATATTGTGTTCAATTTCGTTGCTAATCTATTTTTTCTCAAAAAATTACTAAAATTAAATTGAAATAAAATAAAATTTATTATTTATATAATTTTTGTAAATAAAAAAGATTATCTTAAACTGATTTTCGAACCTGAGTATTACAATAATAGTTCTTATAGTTTGAAAGATAAAATTACTATTTGAAACCAGACTGAATAAGTGTTGTATTATGATTAGATCATCGTTCACTTTAGGTACCTCGTGTTCGATGACATAATATATAATACAAAAAATATTAATTTTAAAATATTTTGATTTTAAGACAACTAAATCACAAAGTAGTAGGTTAGAAGTTGTTTTAAAATATTTAATGACATGTAAAAAATAATTTATTGCAATGTCTCACATTTAATTTAAAAATTATTTTATTGGTTTAACTAATAATAAAAGGAAGTAAAAATTAATTAAAAAAAGCAGTGACCGATATTAATAAAATTATTCTAATTTTTTTTTAAATGTCTTAATTTCAGATAATTTTGAACCAAAGTTCACATTTTTTATTATTTAAATAAATTATTTTTATATGTAAATCAATTATTACTAAAAGTTCTATATACTTGTAATTTATTTTTTATAGGAGAATTATAATTTAAATTTTTAAATCTACATTTAAAACATAAATTACTACTATATTAAAAGAAATAAAAAAAGTAACAAATAAAAAAAAAACCTTTTTTCTAAAGAAAATCTACCTTGAAAAATTCCAAATTGAAATTACATTATTCATTATATTAAAAAATCATAGATTAAAAAATTATATTATGGTTAATATATATATATATATATTCATATATGTAAAAAACGTGAACCACATAAATTAAATTAACTAAGCCGCATAAATAATCCTTCAATATATACATATAAAAGAAAAGGAAAACCAAAAAAATTAAAACCGACGTGAATTAATTAATAATCAAGCAAACAAGGCAGTTTGATTCGCAATGGCAACGGTGCTGGCAGATCTGTGAGGCTGCGGGATCGGAGGTCTACCGCCGATGAGGAAATTCCCGGCACTTCTCTTCGCCGTCAACGAAGAGCAAGATCCCCTCGACGCCGACGTCTTCTTCGCCACCGATTTACTAAAAGCCGCCGATAACCCACCGGCGTAGCTTTTGCAGGACTTCAGCTTTTTGCTGTACGGATTCTCCGGCTTCGCCAGA
>NW_019013838.1:12634-22665 GCF_000150535.2 Carica papaya | reverse complement strand
ATAAGTTGACAGTCTCACTAGATATCCTGGGAGATAGTGGACGGACCGGGTCCATAGGGAACCCTACCAGGAACGTTGTCTCATACCGGACGGGGTATGGAGACTTTAAATATTTTGGTGCTCATACCGGACGAGGTATGGGGACGGCCTGCTTCACTCTCATACCGGACGATGTATTGAGGTTTATTGTTCAGCGCCCATACCGAACGGGGTATGGGGACGGCCTAGAAATTAAGTTTGTTAAGAGAAGGGTTCACGTGTAGCGGGGACCCCTATGGATCCCTATGGATACTAGTAGGCTGATGAAAAGGGGGCAACTGTTGTTTGATGATTGAAATATAAAAGTATGACATGTGTTATGTTACAGATTATGTATGAATTCATTATATCTATGATGTTATTGTTTCCATGGGTTGTTTTTATAAATCCCACTGAGGTAAGTGGACGGTAAATGGTTTGATTATTGATAAATGAATCTATTCAAAATTTGTGCTTCATTGGTTGTTTTTGGTTTTCTACCAGCCTTTACTTCTGTGACAGTGATATAGTGTAATATCTTTACTGGTCTAGTGTAACTCATTCCTTACTTAACCATTTCATATCAGGAGGACTTGGTTCCCGAGTCCGATCGACAAGAAGACGGCGAGTAGATGCCTAAATGTTTATTAGTTTCTTTATAGTCTTTCATTTCTAGTATTTCCTTTAGAGGACTTATTTTTTGATATTGTTAGTACGTTTAAGTTATTGTGTAAGGAATATTAATCAGAACCTTTTATTTCGCTTTCGCACTCATATTCTTTATATACATTTTTTTTTAAATTTTCGAGGTCGTTACATCTAGCTCGTATATATATATATATATATATCTGTCATATTTGCTTTAAGAAAAAATATCTTAATTGTCATATTCCAAGAAAATAGCATTTTAAACAGAGAGAAAAGGTCTCTCCAAAGCCTTCTTCATGATTTATGGGTTTTAATTTTCTTGTTTTCTTCTTTTTTCTTTTCAAAATAATAATTCATCCCGATCATCAGTTTCCTTCCAAGAAATAATATCAAAGTTGCAATCTTTATGGACTCATCATCACCACATAATAAATAAAAGTTTAGAGAGAATACTACTGACATGAGCACATAGACTATGTAGTCTGTAATATGAAACAAGTTCTTTTTAAATAAAACAATATAGTTATATTACTGTGAGCACCAAGAGGGTGCAGCCCATTTACAACAATTACAGCTTAGTCATCACATCATGAGATTGAAATTTTTAAAAGCCTCAGTAACCACTAAGGGTTGATTTGTCATCAAAAACTCTAGGATCCTAAGTCATCTACTCTTCAGAATAGCAAAATCTTTAAGCATTATCAACACCATCAAAGCCATCAATAAAATAGTGAGAGGGATCATCTCACAGCAGGGATACCACTTGGAAATCCATCAAAATACATCTCAGATTCAAGAAAGCCAGTTTATTTGTTTCACAATAAATTAAGACATCATCAGCTAAAAACATATGTGTCATCTCTTCTGTCTTATCTCCCCTACCAACATTCACATCTTTAAATAAATTCAGCCCTCTAACTTTCATCAGCATTCTATTAAGCCCTTCCATCACTACAATGAACAATAATGGGACAACGGGTCACCTTGTCAAAAATCCCGTAACCCAGAGTAGAGAACGATTACTCAACAGATCGAAAATACCTCGATTATGAATCCACTATATTCAGCAACTCAAAACTTAATTACCTAAATTAAGCTCTTCCGAATGGAATCACAATCAATATATTGAAGACTTATCCAAAAAATTAAAAAAATTAAAAATAATAATAATAATAATAAAAGACATTATAGCTTACCCAATAAGTCAATCGCGTTTCTTACTCAACAAAATAGTTTGGAACTCCTTAACTTGAAGACATTTGAAGAACTTGAAAATTAGTATGGATAATTTAAAGCAAAATTTTTTATTTGTTAAATTCTAAGATGTGCGATTTATAGCCTATGATGAGATATTTTTATACACTTTCACCTAAATAGATTGTCTATAATACAAGTACTTGAAAAATAATCTAAATTCTAATTAGATAATAATTTATCCTAATTTTAATATTAAAATATATTTAAAATAATTATTAAAATATAATAACCCACTATAATTCTAGTATTAAAATAATAAATATTTAATCTTAAGAATAAAACATAAAATTAAATTACGATTAAAATACTACTAATATAATTTTAGTAGATAAATTTCTTTTTTTCCATGTGTTATAATTTGTTGTTTAATTTGCAGTAGAATTCCTTCAAGAGTTAATAAAAAAAAAAACATATGGAGAATTTGAGAAAAGTCCTCGCGGGTTGTTGTTCCTTTTTGCACACATGCCTCACTTGTGCGAGAAAGAAATCATGCATTCCTCACCCGCGTGAGAGGGAAAATCCTGGGGGCGGGGTAGGTCACGTGTGCAATGTACAAGGTGGTCTGTGCCCACGCTCCCGCCTGCCTTGTGTGCGCGCCCCACATGCGTGTTATCCTGGCCCTGCAGGCTGCTTTGCTCGCACACGCATGCGCATGTGTCTCCTTCAAGCATGGGTTGGGCTTCTTGCATGGTTGCAAGCCCAGTCCATCGCACAAGGCCTCTTGCTTGTGCAAGGCCGTGAGCTTCAACATTCTTATTCAGCTTTTTATGCTTCACCGAACGTCCACGTCCCATCCTCTTCGTCATTGTCTTAGACTGATCTGGTTGTAGGTCTATTGGCTCAGTCCTACTTGATGGCATCAAAGAGCCACCTCATGTGGTCCGAGTTCCTTCGGATTGGGTCTTCTTGTCTAGGCAAGATGGATCTCTCTTCTCCGATTTGGGCATGCTTCTTTGGCCATGGTCTCTTCCAACTTTTGAGTCGCGCCCACACAACATGCCGGTTGCCATGTGAAGTCGCACGCGACATGTTGGGCTAATGCACGCGTGCAACACAACCAGCTTCTAGCGGCTTAGCTTCATGTCTGCGAATACTTTGGTCTTTGCGGGTTTCACATTCCATATAGATTTTGAGCCTTTCGGATATCATGTCATCCTCTCCTTTTTCGAAAAGATTCTTCTTTAAATCTACTTCATCATCACTCATTGAACCTAGTGAAAATAAGGAAGCTAAAAAAATAGTGAAAATAATTCGATTAATATTATGGTCTAGCATAGCACATTCTCATGTAAAGTTGAGCTAGTGTTTCAGTTCCAAGACTCATTTTCTTGATTTACTATCATTCATATTTTACCACTCACAAGTTTAAATTTTACCTGCCAAGTTGAATGTTGAAAATGGGATCTCCTTGAACCGGAATCTTGCAAGTTAGAAGTAATTTACAAGAAAAATTCCTAACAAGATCTAAAAGTTCAAGGCATGCACAAGTGACTATCCGAAATGATAAAGATAAACTCACCCGTCGGCACGATAAGTGGGTAAAATTTATCGAGTCTTTCCCCTATGTTATCAAAGTATAAACAGGATACGGATAATGTTGTGGCCGATGCATTATCCCGGAGGTATGTTTTAATTACTACTCTAAGTTCTAAATTCCTATAATTTGAACATTTCAAGAAAATGTATACCACTAACAAGGATTTCTCTACTGTTTATCATGCATGTAAGCACTATGCATTCTAAAAATATTATAAATACAAAGAGTTCCTTCTTACAGATAGTAAGTTATGTATACCTAACTGTTCAATTAGGGAATTGCTAGTACACAAAATGCATAATAGAGGACTCATGAGTCATTTTGAGGTAACCAAGACTCTAGACATTTTATATCAACACTTTTATTGGTCCAACATAAAAATGGATGTTGAACGTATATGCAGTCCATGCATCGCATGTAAACAGGTAAAATCTAGAGTTTTACCCCATTGACTGTATACATCGTTATCTGTATCTATGACATCTTGGATAGATATTTCCATAAATTTTATGTTAGGGCTGTCAAGGACTAGGAGAGGTAATGACAACATATTTATTATAGTAGATCGATTTAACAAGATGATACATTTCGTTACATGCCATAAAACTGATGACGCAACAAATATTACCAATTTGCTCTTTAAGGATGTTGTGAGACTCTATGACATTTTTACAACTATCGTAAGTGATAGGGATGTCAAGTTCTTTAATCACTTTTAGAGAGTCTAGTGAGAAAAAGTAGGAAATAAACTATTATTTTTCACCGCATGTCACCTCAGACAAATGGTCAATAGAACCTTAACTTCCCTATTAAGAGCCATGATTGGTCGAAACTTGAAGACTTGGGAAGATTGTTTACTTATGATTGAATTTGCCTACAATTATAACATTCATACATCCATAAACTATTCACTTTTTAAAATTGTTTATGGTCTTAATCCTTTAACTCTGTTTGATCTAACACATACTATTGTAGGAAATTAGCAATACAGATGGGCAACAGAGGCCGGAACTTATTAAGACCATACACGAAAAGGCACGACAACATATCCACAAGCAAAATGAGTCTTATGTCCGACATGCCAACAAAGGAAAAAACGAGTTGTATTCCAACCAGGACAGTGGGTTTGGGTTCACATGTGGAAAGAAAGATTATCTAAACTACGAAAGTCAAAATTGGATCCTAGGTGGTACGGACTATTTTAAGTCTTGGAACAGGTCAACAATAACGCCTACAAAATCGACTTACTAGGTGAGTATGGTGTGTCTATTATATTTAACGTTTTTTATCTTTCTCTTTTTTAAGTAGATGAAAATTTGAGGACAAATCTTTTTGAAAATGGGAGGATAATGTGAGTTTAAGCAACACCAGCAAGAAACTCAGTCTCAAGAACCAAACACGGAAACTAAAGATATCCAAGACAGACTCAAAGAGTTGGAAAAAAAAATTCAAGTGCCTTGCGGACCAATCACAAAAAGTCGAGCCAAGAAATTCCAACATGTGTTCAATATGTTAGCCCAAGAATGGGAAGCCCGAGAGAGAGACCAAAGTGGGCCATCCGGCCTTGGAAATAAGGTAGAAGAACGTATCACGCTTATGAACGTGCTCATAGACACACCAGCGAGCAGCCACATATGCGAGAAGAAGGTCACACAACTGCGGGGCTGTCACTCGCATAAAGAAAGCCTATAGGCATGTGGGCGAGTTTTCCTGCATGTCAAGCAATGCACATGTGTGAAACAGCCTGCCACACACATGCAGGAGAAGCGCGCGCATGAAGCAGACTGCACACACATGCAACATACAGCAGGAGCACACACACACGGTGGATTTTGTATGATTTTGTTTTTTTTTTTTCTTAACATCCCAAATAAACTACCACTTGAAAGAACGAATAAGATAAGATCAAGTGAGATGAAAATTCACAAGCAATACGGATTAGCAACGAGATGTTTTTATTGCTAATTATGCAAAACACAATCCAAAGTAAGATAATATAGTAGGCTTAATAAGGTGTCTAAACTTTGATACCAAATGACGTTGAGTGGAGAACGATTACTCCACATATTGAAAACACTTCGATCATAAACCCACTATATTTCGCAATTCAAAATTTAACTACCTAAATTAAATCATATCTACTGAAATCACAATCAACATATTGAAGACTCATATAGATGACTGAAAAAATTTTAAAAAAAAAAATAAAGAAAGATGTCACGGCTTATTCGATAAGTTTATTCCGTTTTCTCGCTCATCGAAGCAGTTTGAAGCTCTTTAACTTGAAGATGTCTGAAGAACTTGAAAAATAGCACAGCTAATTTAAAGCAAAATTTTTTATTTAGTTAATTCTTATATATGTGATTTATAGTCTATGATGAAGTTTTTTAATAAATTTTTACATAAACAGTTTGTGTAGAATACAAATACTTGAAAAATAATCTAAATTCTAATTAGATAATAATTTATCCTAATCCTAATATTAAAATACACTTAAAATATTATTAAAATAATAACTTATTCTAATCCTAATATTAAAATGATGAATATTTAATTCTAAGAATAAAACATAAAATTAAATTTAAAATATTATTAATATAATTTTAGTAGATAAATTCCTCCTTTTCCATGTGCTATAATTTGTTTTTTAATTTGCAGCATAATTCTTTGAAGAATTAATCACAAAAAAAAAAAAAAAAACAACAACATATGGAGAATTTGAAGAAGAGTCCTTGCGGGTTGTTGTTCCTTCGCGCTCACGTCTCACTTGTGCAGGAAGGAAATCCTGCATGCCTTCGTCCACGTCTCGCCTTCTTCATCATCGTGTTGGACTGGTCTAGTTGGAGGCCGATTGGGCCAGCCCTTCTTGATGGCATTAAGGAGCCATCTCATGCCGTCCGAGCTCCTTTGGACTGGGGTCTTCTTGTCTAGGCGGGCTATATCTCTTTTCTCAGGTTTGGGCATGCTTTCTTGGCTGCGGCCTCTTCCGGGTTTTGGGCCGCATGCACACAACATGCGGGCTGCTATGTGAAGCAACGCGCAGTATGCTGGCCGAATACACACGCACGACACGGCCAGCTTCTTGCGACTGGGTTTCATGTCTGCGTGTACCCTGGTCTTTACGAGTTTCACCTTCTGGATGGATTTCGAGCCTTTCGGATATCATGTCACCTTGGGAAGCTTGAAAAAATGTGGAGGGTCCCCCATTGATCATTATTGCAAACGAAGTTGTAGATATACACCCCTTCATCTACTTCCTCTGTTTCACCCTAAAGTCAAGTCTTAAAAACATATAATCAACAAAACCCTAATTAACATGATCGTTCGCCTTTTTCCACATCCACAAGCTTCTTAACCAACATGGTCCTTGATCATCCTTTGAGCAGTACTGATTTTTTTAATTTCTCTATTTGAATAAAGAACTTTTAATATGCTACCATTTCTGATACCACCTTGACTTCATTTAACTAAAAAGACTGAGGGTACATATTTTCCGTCAATAAAAGAATGCAATTCATACCAGTACTGTTGTAAGCTTGACTAACAATAACAGTCAGGTTTTTTTTTTTTCTGATGGTAGAAAAATACTCATGCTATGTATGTTTCTATTTATAGATTTTTAACATTAGTTATATATTTTATGTATGCATAATGGTGGATTTGTATTTCTACTTTAAAACAGAGAAATGATAAAAATTACTTAAATTGAACTGAACATAGAATAAGTTACGACTAATATAATTTTTCCATTCTGCAACAATTTTTTCAGTATTTTCCCTGTATAAATAACTTCCTGTACATCTATGGGGGTAAAAGGGCGGAGGAATAATTTTCTATACAGTTTTCAGGATGTTTTTCAATTTTAATTCATTTTCTTTGTGTTTGCTACTTAATAAACAATCTCCTGTAGGAAGAAATCAGACCAAGAATACCATCCTAAGTGTGTTTTACAATACTTCTCAGGTGGATTATAGATATTTGCATTATCATACTGCTTCTCCAAACTCGAATCATCTATCTGATAGGACAGAGTTACTCCAGGAAAGCATGAGATCTCGAACAACGTTGGGAAGATCTGCAAGTTATCGGATAATTATTCAGGGTTTTAAGATTTAGTTGGCCTTCTCAGAAAACAAATAATAAGTATGCAACAGGTGAAGATGAGATACAACAAATATTTACCTTGTACAACTTCCCTTGCAACTGAGGGAATATCTATCTCATCTTCAACCAGTCTATATACATCCACAAGCTGCAAATTACATCAGTGGTTTATCAAGTCTCGTGCATATGCTATTGAAGTTGGCAAGAGGATAATGCTAACACATTTACAAACCTCTTGTACATGAAGCTTGGAGTCTTCAGTCAGAGCAAGAATAAGCTGTCTACGGATTCCTTCATCAAATAGGAAAAGACGAGCCCCATCTTTAATGGTGTCTGTAAGGTCTAGCTTTTTTTGCACTTGCCAGCTCCTTGAATGTTCTCTGCTAAGACAAAAATATGAAATTAACCATAGTTTCTCAACAGCCCTGAAGCCAAAGAATACACAGAACAAGCAGGTGGAGCATGTACACACATGTTCTTGACTCGGAACGCTGGGTTACTGCTCATCTTGGCCACATTTTCCTTTGCAAGGACAATTAGGTTTTCGAGCCGTTTCCACTGGAAGACACCATCTTTAAATAAAACCTTAAACAAAATGAAGACAATCACCAGTTAATTTATAATTTAGAAAATAACAATTTCACCGATTAATTTATTGAGCAATAAAGTGAGAGACAAACAGAAAACCATAAAGTTGCAAATGCACGAATTACTTTCTGCCTTGATACAACAGCTGGGAAAATATTAACTGAATTGAGTTCAACCTAATAACCAGATTCAGTTGCAGATGTTCAGCAACAGTTCTCCTTGGTATCTTTTACTTACCAAAATCAAATCTTGAAGATGCTACTAAAATATTACACACCAGCAAGAAGTGACAATTTCTCTAAATAAGAGAAAAAAAACCCAAAAAAAACTACCATATAAAGAAAGAAAGTCCTGAGTCTCAATTCAGAAACACAAAAGTCGATGTGTAGCAAAACACTTGAAAACACATGCTTTCAGAATGAAAATGCCAGTAGACAAACCTGTATAAGACGTTCACGAAGGGCAGGATTTGGGTCTGTTAGGAGACGTTTTGCAACATATGGATAGGCAACCTACTTAACAGTAAATGGAAAAACAGAAAAATTGTAAGAACCATCATTTCAGCTATTAAGAAATAATAAAAAACAAGTGCGAATTGCTTCTTGATATTCATATCAATTACTTATCAATTGGTTTCTTCTATAGTATCTCCTAGATATTGTCCTCAGTCATGGAGATATTTGGTGAAATTTTCCTTTCCAACAATATCCAGTAAAGGAAATTGCTACTTGTTTTCAGAGTAGGCATCCCAAGACTTCATAAGGGTACTTAAGATAGCTTATGAACTTATACAGAAGGTTACTCTTCCAAAGATGTTCCACGTAATCACACTATAAGACATATACTTGAAAACTATCAGGCAGTCACAATTGTTTATGTTTCTTTCCACTTCAATTACAGATGAAGATGCAGCATACAGAATAACAATTGCTTTGACAAGACTAGTTCTTGAATTCCCTGTTAATCAGGATCACTTCAAGCAGGAGAAAAAGGTGAAGTAGCTCCATCAACAGGAAGTGCTACTAATAGAAGTATAGCATCATGGTATGTTCCCCACTAAAAGATATAGTTATTCGGTTTACATAGAAACAATTTCTGTTAAGTGTTTTTAAGTTTTTCCTATCTTTACCTATTTTGCACGTAAATTAAGGCTCACTAAGAGAGAACCCTATGATCTCTCGAATAAATAAGTACTAACACTTTTAACAATTTTCTTCTATAATGTTCACATACATACTATACTAACCCACATGTACAAATATAAAACACCCATAAACACCCAAGACCTAGAACTACAATTAATTCTGAACAACAAATTCCTTCTTCCTCTTTGATAAGCCCCGGCAAATGGAATGATTTTTAGGTGTTTAGCCCCGGGAGCCAAGATTCCTTATGTTAATGTGTTCCAGAAGAGTAAGTTTGCTTCTAAGACTAAAGTGTTGGTATGGGCAACTCCTCTTAACAGGTTCGATACTCCACCAGAAAAGCGTCAACCAAATCGAGCTCTCTCCTCATGTTTGAGTGGGAAACACAGTCACCTTTTTGTGCAATGTGATCTAATATGGAGTTTGTGGATAAGGCTATTTGGCCTTTTTGGGATCCATTCAGATGCAACACACTCGGCAGAGTGCTCTATTCATTCTCATTTTAAGGGGGAGGGAGTAAAAAAAGGAGGCAAAACCGCTGCAGAAAGGGCTATGTTTGTAGGATTGTCGACAATCTGGTAGGAGATAAAATTAAGAATTTTTAATATTAGGTGTTTTTTCTCATCATGAATTCTGGGATCAGATGCTATTTTCAAGCATCTCTTTGGGTAAAGGCACATGGTAAACTCATGGATATGACTCTTTCTGACCTACATCGGAATTGGGGGCAGTTA
>NW_019013838.1:0-12121 GCF_000150535.2 Carica papaya | reverse complement strand
CTCTCCTCCGTTATCACCAAGTAGCTCCTCCTGTTTCAGCCAAGTGAAATCCAGAGCTTATGGTCTCGGCCAGCTGTGTGTTTTTCCCACGTCTTTTCCCCTTTTCACCAATAAAAATCTTCAAGTGCGTCCAGCAACCATGCCACCTCTTCCTCATCTAGGGAGCTTGATACATGAAATCCTCTTCCATTTTCACTTATTCTTAAGCCTTCCATTTTTCTTCCTCCTCGTACCAGATCGAAAGACTTATTATCAATGATGAGAAACTTCCGCCCATTCTGCTCCATTCTTTCTGTTCTTTTGGCCAGCCGCAGCTTGCTGACCTGAGTTTCCCACAGTTGCACCGCCTTCCTTCTCCCACTGCCACACTGCGAAACGCCATGCTCCATCATTATTCTTTCTCTCTCTTACAGTAAGACTCTCTCTCTCTCTCTAGATGGAATCTCCTTGAGTCACATTGACTCTTCCCTTTCAACTGCCAGCTAATCAGAGGACAGCAAATGAAGTCCGGGATCAACAAGAGAGACAAAAAGAGCTTGTGAGAGAACCTAATGGTGCCGTACGTGAGAAGTGGAGTGCAGCTGTAAGTGAGGCGGCGGCCAGCTGTAGAGCAGGATGATCATTCCATGGTGAGCCGCTGTGACTATGAACTGGTGCTGGTGTGTGAGAGACGGTGGTCAGTGCGTCGTGGGTGAGGATGGACACGAAAAACAACAGAAAGCGTTTTTTTTTTTTTTAATGGAATCAGATTTAGTGAAAAGAAGGCTCCATGTAATTCCTTCAATAGTTCATCAATAACTGGAATAGGAAAATTCTTCTTGACTGCTTTAGAGTTAAAGTTCGATAATCAATTCAAAAATATCTAAGACTAACTATATATAAGAATATAATTGAAGAACAACAAAACAAACTTCCGCAAGTACTTTTAAAAACTATAACTCATTAATGATTTTAAAGTAAAAGGAGTATTAGTTAGTCCGAAGGGTATTACTAAGAACTCAAAGTGACTTTTCTTTATATCTTGGTAAACCATAAGAATTTGATGGTACCTAGATGGAGATCAGATTTAGTGAAAAGAAGACTCAATGTAATTTTTTCAGTAGTTCTCGATAATTGGAAAAGGAAAATTATCCTTGGGTCCAGAGTTTGATAATCAATGCAAAACCACCAAGCTCAATCTACTAAAAACACTGAGAGAACTGGAGATGAAAAGGTGATTGGCTTGGTCAAATCAGACCTTATTGCAGCATTGATGTACATTGCTGCTCAATTTCATCCTTTTGAAATGAGGATAAAGATATTGGCATACAGCTAATGGTGGAGTATCAGATAATAGCATGATATGGTGATTACAAGCTTAGTTAGAGGTAGACCACGTGGCTCTTTAAATAACCTTTCAAATTCCATCAAATAGGCCTTGCAAACTCACAATTTGTTAATTGTGAACAAAAATCATCTTTATTACTTAAAAATCCTAAGTAATTGATCCCAAGTTTTGCAGCCAATTAATAACAAACAATACGCGAAATCCAGCAAGTTAAAAGAAATCCAACAAGCAGGAGGTGTTAGCCAATTGTAAGGATAATGCTTACGAACACCAACATTACAAACACTTTCTCCATTAGCAACCAAGAAGCTTAACACACACCTCTTTGACAGAAAAATTGAATTTTGTGGTTAAGTTGAGACCCAATAGATTGTGGGAACTGCTAAAATCAACGAGGACCACTATCAGGTAGCCGTCCAAAAATCCACGAATTTTCATCATTTGAGAGTGGAACACAAAAATTCTGTAGAGTGAAATCTCTAATCCATCTAAAACATTTTCACTGGTTTGATCCAAATCATCTTGAGCCAGCTCATTTCAAGTACAATAGGCAGACAATTTCAACCAAAACAATCTATAGTGAACCAATGTAAATTTTTGCAGTAGTTAAAACAAAGACCTTGTGTTGATGGTGCTCGAGTTCGGCCAGCGAGAATCTTTTCACTACCAGGTTTTTGGGAAGAGGAAGGCACCGAGAAAGACTTAATTCCAAAGTGAGTTTGTACAAAAACAATCCATAACAACGTCCAAAGCTCATTGTGGTGGTTAAGTCTTGCGAGTTCTGCAATTCAACCTCAATCGCAATATTCTCCTTCAAACCACTTAATAAGGTTCTAAAGTTAGCACACTAATTTGTACGAGTAGAAGTTCAAATTGTCTTTCGTATTCTGACACAATTAAGGGTGTTCATCGTTTAGAAACTGGAACATACCAAAACAAACTAAGTATCAATTAAGGGTTAAGGGTCCAAAAAAAAAAATCATAGTGTTTTTCAATTGAGACTAAACCAAAATAGATTGGAATTTCTTTTAGTTTGCTAATTAAAAATTTATAAGAACTAATAAAAAATTAAAAACAAAAATTATTTCTAGTATTTACTTTTGCATTTATGGTTCAAACCCGTCCATTTTGGTTCAAACTAGGATCGAACCAAAACGACCAATTTTTCCGGTCTGTTGATGTCTGAATTAAGGACCTGCTCAAACATTATTCCATCCAGTCCAGTCCAAATCGTTCCATTCAGTATGGGTTTCAATCTGACCCAAACTTTGAACACCTCTAGGCGTGGTGATAGGTTGTCTTAATTTTCTCAATTCGCCCAGTTTGCTACTCTGAATTTGAGGGCTGAAATGAAGTTGAGAATGCTGCTCAAATTCTTCCTATGTGATGTCGGGTCGATCATGCTCTAGTTTGAAAAGCCACAATTGTGTTTCTCCTTCAAAATGAAATGATGTCGGGTGACTTTCTCCTCTTCTTGGGACTATTGGAAATGAAAGAAGTGCTAGCAGAATTCTATCCACAAAGATGAACCACCAAATTGGAAATCTAGCTTTGTGCGTTGAGAGATAAAGGATCCCCCATGTTCAGCAACATGACCGCCATTGTGACACTCTCTGCTGTTGAGATGAACAATTCCTTAACTCTAATTACATGGGGCAGTATGACCAGCCAGTGATTCTCTAGAGACTTCATGTAAACATTCCGCCAATAAATCAAACTAAATGCGGTCCAGATCTCAATCTTCTTGGTATAGTTTGAGGAATGACAGAGAATGTAAATCCCCTATAACTTTTGGCTTTGATATCAAATTGGTAGGTCCACTGCTAATAAATCTAGTAATGGGTTGGCTTATATAGCTGTAGAAGTTTTTGAGAGTTATTTAAGTTTTCATGTCTCTACTCATTTTGGACATAAATTAGGACTTCTTGAGAGAGAATCCTTGATTTCCGGAGCAAATAAATAGTCAGTACCCTTAACAATTTTCTTCCATAACATTCACATATTAGATATAGGAATGTATAATAGAAGAAGTTTCAGTTCTTGCCAAATATAGTAACTCCTATAATTGCCTAATCTTGTCTTCCTAGACTTTTCTAGACTCAGTCAACTTTAACAACTACTTGAAATTTGACATAATTTATTCTCATACAAACTGCTCAGACAGATAAAACACCCATAAAATCACATAACGAACACTTGAAACTAACAGTAATTAATTCTGAACACGAATTCTTTCTTCCTTCTTTGATATACCTTCGCAAATGGAATGATTTTCAGGTGTTTAAGATCCATAAGACACCACAAATGATAGTAGATACACATTTAGGAACTTTTAGCTGCTAAAGATTTTGGGATCTTCATAAGTATTGATAACCAGCAGTCATAGAATAATGAGAATACCAACAACAATAACAGTCAAAATGACATTCTTCTTCAACATGTTGTAGCTCCTACTATGCAGTTAACTATGAATTGAAAACTGAACTAGAATTTGATATTTCCTTAACCTGGATGTGGTTCTGGGATTTCAGACAGAAAAAAAACGGACAGAAAAAAAGAAAAAAAAAAAATCAGACAAAGAAATTGAAGAATAGTGCGGCAATATCCAGGACAAGACAGGATGTAAAGCTACCCCAAAAGAGCAAGTAACTTCCCATAACTTAAGTACCAAACTCCCACATCTAAGAAAAACAAAACCTCCAACAAACTCAAAGAAATAAATAAAGGTACGCTGTTTTCACATCAGCAGTTCACATATCAACAGGCTATCAATTCTATGTTGTGTGCGAATATCCTAATGAACATACTCTTTGCTACTGTTCATATTTACTATAATCCATAACATACTCCAGCAAGAAAAAAATTTAATGAAGAACAAGAAAGGAAGGTGCAAAATCATCATCACCTCAAGAAATTTAAAATCCGGCTTCAGCGTAAAACAAATACCCTCTTGAGTCAGCAGAGAACGTATAACAAGAGAAAATCTCTCTGGGATACGAATTGGATAGTCATACACCAGTTTATTAAATTGCCCTGCACCACATATAACACAAATTTTATAAAGGTGCATACACCCAGTAAACCATGGAACATGTGAGCACACTCACAAACTAGCAGGTGCAGACCCTAGGGAGTGCAGGAAAGGGGATTGTGCCCCCGACCCTCCCCCAGGCTCCCGCTCTCATTTGCAAACCTTATGTACTCAACCCCTTCAATATGTAATATGTATAATATATTACACGTAAATCCTCCTCTATTACTAAACATTTACTAAAATTTAAGTGCAATGTAGTAATTGGCAACCTATTTAATTCTTAAATATTTTCTATTACTAAGATATTTCATTAACTTCTCATTCTTAGATTTCTAGCATCTAATGTTTCGTTTTTTCTTTGTATGTATATGTGTGTGTGTGTGTGTGTGTGTATTAGTGAATATGTTATATTTATATGGTAGAGAAATATTGATTCATACAATAACTAAAAATAAATTAATACAAGTTAAAAAGTACAACTAAGATTTAAAGCACTTCCACCACTCTATGCACTGTACAGCAGGGTTTTTTGACCCTGCAATCGCACTCCATTTCGACAATGAAATTTAACACAACCTGCCTTCATAAAATTTCTGGTCTGACCACTGCATGCTAGAGAAACAACCTTAAAGTAGCGCAAATGAAGGGATTTTGATTACCAGTTACACTTCGGAAATTGAAATCAGAGAGTCCTTTGCCAGCAGAGTTCTGCCAGATAGCTTCTAAAGCTGGAATAATTGGAGAAACATCAGTCCCACTAGCCAAGAAACCGAGCCTGGTGAAATCATTTGCCATCTCAGCATAATCCTCATTAACAGCATGGACAACAGCATCAATCAAAATCTGCTTATTTTGCTGAAAGACAAAAAGCATATCAATATGCAACCCTAATAAACAACCATGAACACTCTAATTAAATAAAGAGAAACACATACTGATGGCATTATAATGCACATAAGCACTTCTCCAGAATTACAATTATAAACTTTTGGAAATATATCTTTACCTGACTAAGTACAGCTACATTCCCAAAATCCACATAGGCAATACGCCCATCACGCATAGCAAAAATATTTGCAGGATGTGGATCTCCATGAAATAATCCAAATTCTAGCAATTGCCTAAGAGCAGCACTCACTCCAACTGTTAGGAATCCATTTACATCAATTCCAGCTTCCTTGATGGCCTGATTCACAATCGAAGTAAGGCATTACATATACTGATCTTCATAATGTTGCTTTCGGGTGAAACAATCATTCATTGACAAAAGCCAAATCTTGACAACAAAACCTGTGGATTAGTGCAACGGATGCCATCAATCCATTCCATCACTAAAACACGTGAACCAGAAAGATTTTTGTAAACCCGAGGAATCTTGACGGTTGGATCATCTTTGAAATTCTCTATGAAGTCTTCAATATTAAGAGCTTCCTAAATTAGTAAAAGCAGAATAGTCAAATACATAACTCAACTGAGTGTTACATGCACTATTGCAGTTGATCTACTTTAGTTGTTTGGTTGACAAGATCCAGATATGATAAAAGCAACGCTAAAGAGAGGGATAAATTTATACTGTAAAGATACCAAGGTGTAATCAAGCTCCTCCAAAAGCTTTTCTCCAAACTCATCAACTATCAGCTCAGCATTACAGCCCAGTTTCTGTAGGCTTATGCCATTTAAGAATGATGCAAGAGTTCGAAATAGAAAAAGGTCCCGGTAAATTATAGGCTCTATCTCAGGCCTCTGCACCTGTAAGTCCACAAATTTTTAATTAGAAAAAGATCCCCAAAACATTAGAGGGAACTTTTGGGCAATCATGCTGCAACATAATGGAGCAAACAAACTAAAACACTGTTAATATTCATGAAAAAGCTGCAGAGACATTAGTCAGTGGCTATATCATGCAAAATTTTAGCTCTCAAAATGCACTTTGCACAAATTTGTCAAACATAACAGCATGATGCCAGAAGATACGTGTTATTTGATCTTCAAGAACATGAATGAAGCAGTGAATATCCATTTTCAGAAGACCCATCACATAGATCGTTATTTTGTGAATGGGACAAATCCACAACAGCCACTGAAGAAAATAGCTAACACGAAAGGCCACCGAGTGACACTAAAACAACCTTGATCGCAACATCTTCTCCGGAGGCTCGTAGAGTAGCTCGATAAACTTGACCCAAACTTGCAGCTGCTATTGTCTGTGGTGATATTTTGCTGAAGACAGCTTCAAGGGGTTGACCGAGTTCCTCCTCTATAATGTTAAAAGCAACCTATAAAACAATTCATGTTTTAAGTAAAACAAGTGATGCATGAAAACTGATGGTTTAAAAGAGTGAGAGTGTTTTTACCTGATTGGGGAAAGGAGGAACATCATCTTGAAGTATGCAGAGTTCATTCATATAATCTTCTCGAATGATATCAGGTCTGTTTGCAAGAACCTGCAAAGAAAAAACAGAAAATAACAATATAAATTAAATAAACACGTAGTTTAAAATGGTAATTTTGATAAGTGAATAAATATCACATCTGCAATGGCCAACTTAATTGGAATATATATATATATATATATATATATATAGATATATATGCTTGATCATATTCTTGCCAAAATTTGGACAACGGTAGAGAATTTAGAGAAGTAAATCAAAACAAAAGTTTGCGCTGAAAAGAAATGCAACAAACCTGTCCAGCTTTGATGAAAGAAGGCCCCAAATTACATAAAAGATTTCTAAGCTGCCTTGCACGATATGGAACAACCTCCTCGTCCCTCCCGACAAAGAAATCGTACATCAAGGTGGACCAATATAAGCCCAAATTCCAGACTATTTCCACACCACGTAAAGCAAGCGATAGAATTGCTCCTTTAGATTCCAGTACCTTATTCCTCACCTAGTCGCCAATTACGAGCAGTATCAGAACTCGAAAGACAGCAATATAAAATTCATATCAAACTAGAGGTACATGAAGCAATTAGATTGAGCAAAGGTTCTAGTTATAGCAATGAATTATGGAATTTTCACCTAACTAGGCACAAATAGGCGAGCAACAAAATCTGGACAGACTTTTTTCAAAAATAATAATCTTCCTTTGGAAATTCATCAACAGTCACTAGTCAAAGCAAAAAGAGACTAAACAAAACAGAACAAACATAAAAGAAACAAACGGAATTACAGTTGCAATCATACTGTCTCCGGAGAGTACTTGCGAAACGGCACGCAAACACCACGCTCGATATCTAGCTGTTCCATTGCACTGCTAGACTTTCCGATTAGTACGCCCTCGGATCCCTCGATTTCTCTAGTAGGTGTTGTGCTCCTTGTTATTGCACCGTTGGTGGAGATTTTACTCCGACGCGTCGACGCCAAATTCGAAACACGAAGAGGCGAGAATCTGCGGCGGCTTCTTTTCCGCGTGCCTTGGAACGAAAACATTGCTCGCGATTGCGCATTCCTTCGCTCTAGAATGGCGTTAGTCTTGGTTTGGTGATGAGGAGAATAAAACCGAGAGACGTGGATGCAATTTTGGTGGACTAACTCCATTGATGTACCACCCAGAACTTCAGTTCAACTTGCTTAGGCTATGGTTTGGCAGTTGGATGAAGAAGGGAAAGAGGTGGACGAGAAGCGCAGAGGAAATACTCAGTTATGGTCAGGTAAAACGAACGAGTATTGGTTATCTCAAATAGAAAATGGAGACGCTCGGACAAGTATGAAGTTGATTCGTTGAAGTATTGCCAACCACAGAAATACGAAGTTCACAAGAAAAGGCACAAAGAGACAGAAATAGAAAGGGGCTCTTTTGGCGACCATGCCCAATAATTTTAATTATTTATAGTTATTAGTTGTTTTATTTGATTATTCTTTTAATTATTACATATTATTAGATGTATATTTTCATGAATTAATTCAATACAATTATAAAATCTTACTAAAATGATAGTCGTTTTCTACTTGTTTTAATAATATAATGCTAAAATATTTATTTTCATTTTTGTTCAATAGTAAGTGACATTTTTAAACATAATAATAATATATTGCTATAATATGTAAAAATAGGCATATAAGCCCTATTAATTAATTAATTAAAACTGACATTTTAATCGCATACACGATTTTTTTTATTTATTGTTTAAAATATGATGGTTGTAATATTAATGTAAAATATATAATCTTCAATGTGTGTGTGTATATATGTAACGTTGAGGGTTGATGTATGTTTTTATTAATATTTTTATTTTATTGAATTTTCTTACTTATTCAAATGGATTATGCAATATTTTTATTTATTTATGTTAGATATTATGCATTCAATTTTATGATAGATATATTGCATTTATAAAATATTTAATAATAACTAAAATAAAATTTTACAATTAAAATTTTTTTAATTTATGTGACTATGTACTCAAATTTATTTTTTATTCTGTTTAATTATTTAATTCATATAGAAGTGTGTTCAAATTCATTACTGTTAGCGAATATGTTGTAAAAATAATATTAAATTTAATATATTTATCGATGACTAAAATAATTATTGTAATTTATGCTTTTTTAATTTAAACATTACACATAGTAACGTTTAATTATAAAATAAATTCGATATCACATCATTAATTATTATTTGAATATAAATATATATGTATATATATAAAGACTATTAGCATAATATATAAAAATCTACAACCTATGATATAAGTAGGAGCATAATATAGCAATTATGTTGGAATGTCATGCCAGTAAAAAGCTCGTCGAGTGGAGGGAAGTTCAAGTGGTTGTTATATTACACGCGTAGATGAAGAAAAAAAGACTTACATACCACCTATTCATAACGTGTGAATATACCGATAAAGTATGGTGTATCAACTAAGGTACTTACATCACATCTACATAGCTTTCTTTGAATGGTTTAATAAAAATATTTGCTATGTTTACTTTCAACTCTGATAATTGTTTATGTTTACTTTGTGAGATGTACGGTAGAGAATAAATCATAATAAATGGGGCGAATCTCATAGGCCAATTAATTAGCTACATAAATAAATAAAAAAAAAAAAATTTAATACGATCCAATATTTAAACCAAAATTTTGGATTATAACCCTAAGTGGAGTACGATATGCAAAGTGTCCGTCAAATGGTATATTGAAATCCACTACCAATTTGAAGCTCATAACTCAACATCGATGCTGAAATAATATATTAGAGATGAAATAAGTGTTGGTATTGTTTGCAAAGACTGGATAAGAAGGATTATGTTTTTTTTTTTTTTTTTTTTTTTTGTATGAGTTAATTATTATACCCATATAATATGGATATTAACGGTTGCATATATATGATATATTAGTTAAGAGTAATTTCCAGCTGGTGTTTAAGTTTCCTTCACATCATTTGACAAATTTTTTTTTATGAACTAAGCCTTCTTATTAAAGATGTAAGATATTTCTCATGTATGTTTTTTCATAAAAAGTCTTTTATCCTGCAACAAATTCTTTTACTGGGAAAAGAGTCTTACAGTTCTGGACTCATTTGTTATAATGCACGAACCTCCAAGTTTCACCATGATGGGTTTCATCCAATTTAATTGAATGTTATGAATTTTTTATCTAAAAAAATATATTATTTATTTATAAGTCATTTGAATTTGATCTTAGTATATAATAATATAAAATCAAGTAATTTAAATATTATCCGAGTATTTTTTTTTATACCTACATTGCATATTCTTTTAATAATTAAAATCGCTTTTAATTTTTCAAACTAAAAATATAATCTATTTTATTTAAATATACCAAATAATTTAATTGATAGAATATAAATATCTAATTAATAAAATAAATTAATTACGTCGTTATAATATTATATTTACATATGATAATAAATTAAGAGATAATGATGCCTTTACGTGCAGTATCTAGTTAATAGTGTTAATAATAAAAGATGGGCTAATGTATCCATGCATGTATAGCAGCTAAATACAACCAACTGGAAGTAAACTAATTTAATTGGTTTAAACTGGATCAATTAGGACGTCCAATTTGGTTGAATTGGTTAAACAGTTTGTTCGTTTTCCAATTTTTTGATCAATTTAATTATGATTCGTCATTTTACGGAACCTAATTAAACTAAAATTTAGTTTATATTTTATATATAATATAATAAATTTTTTTAAAAAAACTCTTAGTTACTTGGACTCTCGAAATTACCCCATCTTCAGTCTTAGTTATCTTCACTATTCACTAGTTCCCTTTTCTCCATATCTTACATGACGCAAATCTAATCACAGTCTAATTCCACCTTAATGCTAGGGGGATCATGTCCACTCATCATTGTTGAGTGTCGTCAACTCCACATCTTCACTTTTATTCACCACTCTCTAGCTCCTTTTCTCCATCTCTCACATGAAATCAAACCCTGACCACATGTCATAGCTCCATCTCTACGGCACACGGACCATGTCTCTTCTCACCATTAACACTTAACCTCACTTCTCTTCACCACTCACCAACTCTCTTTTCTCCATCTCTTGCCTAAAGTCAAGTCCTAATCACATGCCACAACATGATAGCCCCACCTTTAGACCATGTAAACCATGCCTCCACTCGTCATCATCGAGTGCCATCATCATGTTATCCTCTTCTACAACTGCATATATCTTCTATATTGTCACTTAAGATCATGCAAGCACGCACAAAATTCAAGTTCACTATGCATTCGATAGTTCATCCATAATAACAGCATACATCCAACCACCTTATGCTACTCATTTAATTAATTTTGAACTGAATTAATCTAACAAAATCATTTAAATTGGTTTTAGGTCCATGTAGGTAAATATGTTGGTTTTTAGAATTAGATTGGTTTGTTCGACTTTGAAATTTTTTAACTAAAAAAAGCCAAATTGATCGATGTATACCCCTACCTCATTCTTCTCTAACTCAGTTACCTTAATATTAAGTATACAAATTAGTAGAGTAAAATAATAAAGAGGTAAATTATTCACATAATATATCTAAGTTTGCTATTTGATTTGGTTAATTTACATATTTAACATATTTTTTATATAAAATTAATATTATTCGCTAGCCTAAATACATATACATACATACAATAAGTTATTATGAAAGAATCTCAATGAATATCACTAAAGAGAAATAACACCACTTCACTCACATATTTAGTAAATTATCAAATTATAAGCATGAATTAAAAGGTCTAGTAAATGGGTTCAACACTTTATCAAAGCTTAAATTTCTATTTCTCAAATTGGGGGCATTTGGTGCAAAAACGCAAACAAAGGCAAATAATAACAACTACTAAAAAGAAAATATTGGTTTATAAAAAGAGTGTAAGTGGACAATATTATCAAATAATCAATATTGTAAAAAATAACAATAACCCCCAATAAAAGTAAAGTTTAGCAATAAACAAAAAATGATCATGAAAAATCAATAGCTTTAAAGATCATGATAAGATAAAATTATTCTAACAAGTCATAATGTAAGGGTTATTATAAAGATCAAAATAATTATAAACCATGAAATTCTTACTTTTCTCCTAAAAAGTCGAAATAATTTTATGGGATATGGTAAGACTAGAGATAAGGTCAACAATATATGATTTAGTAGTAATCAAACTAGTGTAAGGTTAACAACAAAGTTCTTTAACTATTTGAAGAGATTTTCAACCTAGTTGAAGTGTACAAAAACATCATTATTTTTATCCTTAAATCACGTGATCATGTAACTGAGATAATTTA